>MQRK01203611.1:361-12790 GCA_001938485.1 Girardia tigrina
GGACAAATGTATCATTAGTAATGGAGCATATTTTGAATAAAGCTTTTTTTATCGTTCTTTTGTTTTTAACGTATTTCTTTTCAAAATTTAATCCGCATTTCATACTTGTACACATAATAGTAGTGTGAAAAATATGTAAATGATAAACTATTTGATAAATACTTGTATTATAAAATCCAAATTTTTAAATAATCATTTCTTTATACAATGATACAACAAATAAAAGATTTTTGATCAAAATAATTACAGAAAATTTATCTTTATGAACCCTTGTCAAAAATACAGAGTGCCCAGTAGAAAACCAAAGGATTTTATGAAACCAAAGAGTATTTAATTAAATATGTGATAAAGACAATGAAATTTATATTTTTATAAATAAAACAAAAATTTATTTATTTAAGTAGGCACGTGATAAAAAAGTAATTGACTGCCTAAGATTGGTTGATATTTCTGTCCTATAATTATTTAGCACATGAAATATTTCATTATTTATATTCTCTTTGAAATGGCTCCACAATAGACTTATTTTCGACACAGTGTTATTTCTCTTTTTAAGAGAGAACACCCTACTTAGAGTTTACAAAAGTGCACAGAAGTTATTCCCCAGTTTTAGAAAATAACACACCTCGGTTCATCAGCTCTTCTAAGTGGTCTTCAAAAAGTCCCAACCTGAGCTGTTATGGGCATCTAGGGAATTTTTCATGGAAGTAATTCTCAAGGCCACAGCTTCTTGGATTCCACGTCTTCGAAAGTGTTGCAACAATTACGGAGGACATTTTGAAAACCTCTGAACAGCAAGCTTATTTATGTATATATATAATTGTTTGCCTTTATCACGTGTTTAATTAAATACACTTTGATTTCATAAAAATCCTTTCGCTTTCTACTGGGCACCTTATAGAATAAAAGATAAGTAAGGAAAACCAAGATACTACAATCAATTTGGAAGGTTTTAGAAACTGTTTTATGGGATTTGAAGCCAGAATATTATGTGGACGTGGAAAATAATACATTATTCTGTAAAATAATACGGAATATAATTCAAGAAAAATGATAAAAATAAAAACACTGCTACCGTATTTATCGGCAAATGACCAACCGGTTATGCAATATTTTACAAAAAAGAAAAAAATTGTTATGCGAATTATCTGCCGGTGATGGTTATACCATAAATTAATATCAAATATAAAACCAACCATTTATTCAACAACATCATCAGACAAAAAATCCTTCGAAATTCAAATCATCTTCTTCAGAGTAATCTAAACAGTCATCTATCGTTCCAATACCAATTTTATTGTCTACTACGTTATTTCCACAAAAGAAATCCCGCTTTTATAAAATCATTTTAGTATATCGAACACAGAACATTTTTCCAGGCTTTAACAATCCAATTACACACTTCAGAATATGTAACATGTTTTTGTCTCCAGTGTAAATAAGTGAGTACCACTCTTCATCCAATCCTTCCATTCTTTCATTGTCCCTAATTTAAAGAAATGATTTACCGTTAAATCTAATGGTTGAAGCTGTTTTATTAGTTATCCAGGGATTATAGCAATATTTGCACTTGATGCATTTAATTGTTTTCGCACCACTTCTTCTTTATGAGCAGGCATCGAATCCATAATTAATAATGATTTTTTATTAAAAAGTTCATTGGGCCTTCTTTTGAAACATTTATTGTTCCATAACTTCATGATGTCAGTATTCATGCATCATTTTTGTTTCTGAAAGAAATATTACACGTTACATCGTTGCTCGTTTAAATATAACCATGGGCTTCAACTTTTGCCCATCTGCTGTACATACCAAAACTACTGTAAAACATGATCTTTCATGCCATATGGTTGATATTGTTACTGTTTTCACGCCCCTTTCATCTACTGTTCTGGTTGGTGGTATGTCAAATACAATAGGGACTTCGTCCATATTAATAATCGTTGACTCAGATAACTGATTTTCTTTTATTTCAGTTCAAACGAATTCTCGAAACAAAGAAATCTTACTTTCCCAATTCTTCAGTAATAGCTAGGCGATTATTGTTCTGGTTCTTGTTGAAAAAGACTTCTTTTTCATAAATCGGCTTATCCATCCAGGCCCACAAATAAATCCAGTTATTTGTTTCTATAAATCCAATTGAATTGCTGTTTGTCTAATATCAACTGTAGAAACGCTTCTGTTAGCTTTTCTTCGGCACAATATCCAAAGATTAAGTTTATCTTCAAGCTTAGGATCACTAGGCTTGTTCCACCTAATGCTCTTTTTCGTGAGTTTACATTCACAATCTGTTCTTTTATTTTCCGCAACTCTTTTACTGAAGATTCATCAACTGTAAAATGGCTTGCAACCTTTATATTCGTTGTTGATTTTGCATACCCAACGACTTTTAGCTTTAAATCTGTCGTGTAAGATTTTCTTCTTTTCATAAAGAAATAAATTTAAGAAATATTTAAATTATGAAGATTAACGATTTTAGCCAATTAATTGTATTTAAAAATTTTCTTTTGATAATTCCATGTATTTTAATATATAATTTTATATTATTAAATAATAAAATTTTTTAAATTTTTGATAAAGTATTTTGACAAAAGTAAAACTAATCTAAAATATTAACAAAAAAATTATTATCGTCTAATTAAGAAGATATTTGCAATATTTAAGGAATAAAATATGCAATTTACATGTAATTTAGCAGTTTTATAATTTATTTTTAAATATTCTTAGAAAACCTAATAAAAATACAATTAATTTGTTGAAAAATTGTTTTAAAAGTAAAATCTTTTTTTTCATACATTGGTGCGGGTTATGCATCCAAAACATTTCAATAATACAAAAATTGTTTAAAAAATCATGTCTGCAGATACGGTACTATGAAAAAATCCATTCTTCTTATGACATCCTGCATGGCTTTTAAATTATTTCCTTTCCAAATTTAAAATGGTATTATGAAGGTATAAAACTAAATTTCTGAAAGAGGGCTATAATAAAAAAATATCAATCTTTAAATTTATTGTAACATAAACATATTGTACATTGATTTTGAACAATTCTCGGTCGAAACAGGAAGAAGTCAATGTTCAATCGGCAGTCTCAACCAGCTTATTGAGAATTTTTGATTATCGTGTTTTCATGCAATCGATTACATAATCATCATTTTTGTATTTATATAAGGTGAATTGATTATTAATTAGCGACCTGAAGATGACGGTATATCCGTCGAAATATTTTTAAATGAATGAGTGTTGTTTTTTAAAAGATTATCATCCGGATTTCGTTTTATCAATAATAAATGTTTTTGTTTTAAATTTTAAAATTAAAGTTTTAATTTAAATTTAAAAATAAAAAAGGTAAAAATTTAACTGAAAAACGTAAAATAAATTGTATTACTATTATTTTTAAATAGAATTTTAATCAAAAATCCATGAACTTAAAAAATTTCAAATTACCGGACCAAAATGATTCCAGTGAATTAGAAATCATAGAAATCCCAAAACAACCAAAAACATCTCAGCAAGTAGATAAAAATAGTGCAAGATCCAACAATAAGCATGGAAAAAATACAACGTACGAAAAGATAACAACATTTAGTGATAAAGACGATGCTAAAGATTATGTAATGCAAGACAATTTATGGGTGAAATCAGATCTATGGGACTGCCAAACTGAAGGAATGAAGCAATTCTACAAATGTAAATTCAAAGCTTCTTGTGGATGCCCAACCAAAATGTTCATGATTTTTCACCAGCACAAAGAAAGCGTGTCAGTGCATCGATCAGAGACAAACCACAATGAGCATGCGAAGCTAAACAATCGTGGAATACCACATGATATAAAAGAAGCGATTGAGGCCGTATTTATGCACTTTCAAAAGCCAGCTCAAATAAAGGAAAAACTGGAAAATAAATTTCCTAATAGACTGCTGCTTAATTGGATTCAAATACACAACTTTAGTCAGACAATCAAGAAAAAAGGGATTAAAACATGTATTAATTTAGCAGAATTAGATGAATGGTGCAGTGAGAGAAGCCAAATCCCAGACAACCAATGTTTAGATCATATTTACGTAAGGCATCAATGTGGCAGTGACGTGAACCCATCAAAAGGTAAAATGGAACCCAAGTTCAATATCTGGATAACAACAAGACGATTGATCTCATTATGCCAAAAATCAAAACACATTTGTGCCGATACAACATACAAACTGATTTATAAAGGATATCCAGTGTTAATGGTTGGAACAACAGATAAAAAGAAAAGCTTTCATCCGTTCGGTATAGCAATTTGCACAAATGAACGCAACAAAGATTTCGAATTCATATTCAAATCAATTAAGACATTGCCAAACAATTTTACAATTTTTATTATGAACCTGACTCTTAAATAGCAGATGCCGTAGACGCAACGACCATTGGATTCAAATTAGCATTTGGTGAAAATTCCCTAAAAAAAGAGTAATGTGTTTGTTCCACATGAAAAAGGCGTACGAGAGATCAGACTCACAATCAAAATCACCATTCAAAGCGATCGACAAAGACAATAAAGCTCGGTTGCATTATGATATCTCTATTCTACAGATATCCGAATCTAAAGAGATATTCGACAACGGATTCCAGTTGTTTAAGAAAAAGTGGAATGATCTAAAGGATAATACAATTAATCAATTCCTTCAATATTTCGAAAAAGATTGGTACACAAAACATCTTGGTTCGTATGAAGGATTTGCGACACGATTACCAAGCACAAATAATGGCTTAGAATCAACTAAAGGTGTGATAAAGAAAGACGGAACAACTCGCAAGCGTTTATCATTGGCCCGCTTTCTGGAATTAATTGAATCTAAAATTGTCAAAGATTGGTCGATCAATAGGAATCCGGAAAAACCAATTAGTCACAAACTGTGGCTTAAAACATACAACACCACTAAATGAGAAATGACAGCAGTGATGTCAAAAAACAAAGAGAATATTCATTTCATGGCGTCAGGTCGAACTATTGCTACAAATTTCAAAGCAGATTTAAAAGAATATAGAAGGCTAAAAGATAAACTCAACTGGACTGATTTTGATTCGTTCAAGGACATGCCATCGCGTTTCTGGGAACTATGTTTAATGGAAGATAAGGACAATTGAACCTTTAGCACATGCAACTGCAGAGAATTCCATAGAAATTATATCTGCAAACATTTACTACTACTTGCCTGCCGTTATGAATATACTTCAATACCATTGAGAGCGCAAAATATGCCATTGGGTCCAAAACAGAAGCGTGGTGCCTAGCAGAAATCACATTTGCTTTGGAAAAAAAGGCCTGTTCCAGTGCCTAATAAGAGCAATACAAATGAAGTGTTGCCAACTAATAATTTTAAAAAATGTAAAATGTATATTTTATGGATAAAACTTGCTGTAAAAATAAATTTAATTAATTAAAACATCTTATCTTTTTTTTGCAATTTATCTGCTGGTTTAGTTTACTTATATTTTTAATTAATTCATTTATCTTTTAATTTAATACTAATTAAATTTATCTTCTGGAATCATTAATTTATCTTCCGAATTAATTCATTTATCTACTGCGTTCATTCATACCCTTTTTTATATTGGACAATGCAAGAGTTCATTCCCAGCAAAAATTGCAAAGTAAAACTGAAAAATATCATTTCTCATTCCATTTTCTTTCTCCTTATTCGTATATGTTGAATCCGATTGAAAATGCATTTTCAAAATTAAAATCTGGAATTCGAGCTAAATTGACTAATAATATTAACATTAATTTGCCTGAAATGATTATGAATGAAGTCAGGCAAATAACAGAAAGTGACTTTTTGGGATACTTTAGATATATGGCCAGAAATATTACAAATTCGGCAGCTGGAACACCATACGTTCATAAATAAATTATTAATTGTAATTTTCTTTCTTTAGAAAAAGTATATTAAAAATTTTGTCTAATTTGAAAAAAATGGTATATAACAAGGTCACTAAGGTCTAGATTTTCACTAGTAAAGAACCAAAATCATAAAAACTCAAAACTATGAGATCCTCAAACATGTCCATATTAAAACTTTATATAAAATCAACATCAGAGTTAAAACTTTTATTTTCATATACTAATAGTTTACATAAAAAAATCACATTTATTCAATATTTTTTTTATTGAATAATAATTTATTAAACATATCTAAAAATATACCAGCACCATTTTAAAATATTTCATTATCATATATTTTGCTAGTTTTAACGTCATCTGCAGACCATTGACTATAAGCTTTTTTTCAGCTGATATATGTTAAGTTGATGATTGTGTAATCGTTTTGTGTAAAATGAATCGGAAACTCTTTAACAAATTGGTTGGGAGTGACATTTCAACATTGATTTTGGGAATACTTCACCCTAGACTCTCTTAATAATTTCTAAAGTGCTTGCAAAGGATTTTTAAATAATTTATACTCAAATTGCATTTACAAGTTTCCCTATGCTCAACAATATTGCCGTATGTGGCAATACATCCATTACATGTACACTCATAAACAGTCTAAACACAAACTAAAAAGAGAAGGTAATTTATTACAAACATATTATCTAATTTAAGTGGCCATAATATAATTTTTATTTAAAAGATTATTTTTTACTTAAGAATAGAATTCGTTAGATGTTTGAATGATTTCAGAGTAAGGAAAACTAAATATATAACCAATATATAAAAAAATTAAATCTTGAGATCCTCTTGACTTTATCCTACACTTTTTCATCCACTGATAAATTAATGATCTTATTAGATTGACCATTTTTAATGTGTAAATTTTTATATCCACTCTGTAAAGATTTTGGAAAACTCTTGTAATTTTTTGAATTAAAATCTAACAGAATATTTTAAATATATTATAAACTAAAGATAAAAATACTACATTTTAAAAAGAGTAAATTAGTAAAAAAAATGTTTGAAAAGGGTTTTAATAAAATAATACAGTTTGAAAAAATATAAAATTAAATAAAATATAAAATTTCAAAAATAATAAAATTTACATTTAATTAAACTATATTTATATTTACAATTTATTTTTATATTATTGGTTTGTGCAAAAAAATGAAAAAGTGTTTCTCTGAAATTTACTAAAACAAACTTTTTTAAATATGTGCATATAAAATTTCTTTTCACAAAGAAAGAGATATAAAAACACAATAAGATGTTCATTTATTTTGAACCTAATCAAAAAAATTACTTGTCATTGTACATTATTAGTATCATGACCAATAAGGACAATTAATGATAATAAAATATAAATAATAAAATATAAAATATATAAAATATATAAAATAAATATAATAAAATAATAAAATATTATCATTATCTAATGATAACATTAAATTCAAAAGTTTCAAAAATGTTTTTTATCTGATTTTTTACACTCGTTTTACGGCAGTTAGTGTTATAAGTAATAATGTGAGGGACTGTATTAACACTTATTTATAATGGCTCTGTTATAGTCTTAAATATGTGATGCGTTAATCTTCTTTGATGAGTGAGACAATCCGAGACAATGAGACAACCACCAAAGGTAAAATATCAATAAAACATCCAATTAAACAGTATTCCTCAATCTCTGAATTTCGACCCACTCTTAACTATTCTATCCACTACTAAACAATTTATACTAATTTTTTCGTTTACAAATTTTAAAATTTTATCAGAAAATCTGCTTTAAGTTTAGTTAAACGTGTTGTACCCCTTAAAATCATGACTGGTATACCGACTTACTGATTGTAAAGGTAGAAAGTTAACATCTCGGCAAATTAGGTCAGGCAGATAAACGATCGATCACTGGTTGAATTATAAGCAAAGAGTGTCATTCCCTTGATTTCGGAATTATTTCATGCAAATATATTGTAAGATATTAGGTTCTTTAAAAAATAAAGTCGTGTTTTGAATGGTCCTGATTTTTGATCATTTATTTATGTTTTATACATAATTTTAAAGCTTATGAAAAACTCTATATTTCTATGATACTTTGTTTAAATATCAACTTTAAAATAACGTTTTTATTTAAATAGTTGTCAATATACAAAAAGTGCAATTACGAACAATTTTTTATATGAATTCAAACTTGGCCACAAAGCATCGGAGGCCGCCCGTAATATCAGCGGTGCATTTGGCGATGGAACTACAAACGAACGTATGCTACAACGTTGGTTCAAAAAATTTCAAGAAGGAGATGAGACCCTCAAAGATGATGATGACTGTGGACGGAAACCTGCTATTGAAAATGAAAATTTGAAGGTTCTAGTAGAAGCAAATCCACACACAACAGTTCGAGAGCTTGTGGAGGAACTAGGTGTCACAATAGCAACAATTTCAAACCATCTGCGTGTCATTGAGAAGTCGAAAAAACTGGATAAATGGATTTCATACGAATTAAATGACAATCAAAAAATGCGTCGTTTGGAGGCATCGTCTTCACTTCTTCTGTGGAACAAGAATGATCTGTTTCTGGACCGAATTGTAACGTGTGATGAAAGTGGATTCTCTACAACAGTCGGAGATCGTTTTTTCTCAATGTTTAGACCACGATCAAGCTCCGCAACCCTTTCCAAGGACGAAATGGTACCAAAAAAGATGATGGTAACTGTTAGGTGGTCTGTAGCCGGTGTTATTCATCAAAGCTTCCTAAATCCGGGAAAAAACAATTACGACAGAGATATACTGTCAGGAAATTGTCAAAATGAACCAAAAATTCCAACAACAACCAGCATTAGTCAATAGGAAGGGCCTATTCTTCTCCACGACAACGCTCTGTCACATTTCACACGTCTGACAATGCAACTGTTGAACGAACTTGGCTACGAAACTTGGAGTCATCCACCATACTCACCTGACCTCTCGCCTACTGATTATCACTTTTTCAAACATCTTCACATTTTCCTCCAGGAGAAATACTTCAAAAATCAAGGGGATTCTATAACTGCCTTCAACGATTTCATCGCCTCCTCAAAGCCAGAATTTTATGCAACCGGAATAAATAAACTTGTGCAAGGTTGGCAAAAGTGTATTGATGCTAACGGTTGTTATTTTGATTAATAAAGTTGATTCTACGCTGATATATTGGTCTTTAAAGATTAAGATTAAAAACGACATTATGTTTTAAACAACCTAATATTTAATTTTTTAAAGTTTAAAAAGTTCAATAAAAGACAATAAAAATAATATAAAACTAAAAATGGATTCTCTAATTATAATGTGATGTGATTATTTTAACTAGATTATCTTAACAAATAATATAATTTTTGATTAAATCATCATTTGTGATTACGAAATACAAACTATGAAGACGGATTTTTGGAAAAAACTCAAGGAAAGTTTGTCAACCCGACATATCTTCCCCAGCAAACGCTGTTAACATTTATCCATCACCGGTATTTGTTTCCCTCTATGAGAATGTCAAGTCATTTCGATCAAAATACCAAATTTTATTTAATCTATTCATTAAAAATTGTATTAAATTATCTTGTTTTGGTTTTAATTTCGATAAATATATTCCAATTTATTGAAGAATCACACGGAATGATGACATTATTAAACATTCATTTGATAATCTTTCAATAACCGTGTTTATTTACAGAATCATGTTTTCCAGATCACTTCATTACTCACCTCGTCACAACATATGGTGTCATCAAAAAGCTGTCTCCTGCTGATCTGGCTAAACCGAAATCCAATATTTTCAATGTACAGTCGTGTTTTACAACAATATTGCTCGGTTTGAGATCTCTGTGAATGATTCCGGCGGCGTGAAGATGTTTCACCCCACATAACAACTGATAGAGTAAATATGATGTCCGCTCGTGATCCAAATCCATATTTATAACCTAGAACTATATGTTTACAGTATATACATTGCAATTGTTACCTGACACAAATTAGCATCCATCAGTTCCATAACAAGATAGAGATCCTGGAAATGATTTAGAGTTTGTTGTGGAGTGAATGCATTTAATAACCCTATTATCTAAAATTATTACCAAAGTAAAAATTATCCATTGTTAAGTATATTCAAAATATATCTTAAATTAAAAAAAAATATAACTAGTAAAGCAACAAAAACAATTTAAATAATCATTAGTAGAAATAATTAGTATTTTTAAGTATCTTCATTTTTCAATAGTGAATAAATTGTCCCGAATGAACGCGTCAATATTTTTAGAATTAGTTATTAATCACAACTAAATGGAACTCTTCATTGTCATCCGCAAGTTTTCATTGCTGATTGTTACTATTGAAGACTCATTTGACATTTAATTGAATGATACATTAGTGACTATTATATCCGTACAATACACGTCACAAATGATCCATCTTATGTATCAGTGTCAACAGCTCAAAGGTAAACTTTATCCTTGATATAAATTTCTTACAAAGACTTTAATTTCAACATTTCTGGATATATATATATATATATATATATTGAAAATATAATTTGATTAAAGATTCTTTTATATAATTATTGGATATTTTTCGATGTTGTATTCATCATTATCAGCAATATTTGAAATTTAGTATTTAAATATCGAGTAAGGTTATGTTGTAAGGATAGAACATCATCCATTTGAAAAGATGAGTTTTCTGTTCTACAAAAGGGATTTGATTCACATTATGAATGACAATTTTGTAAATCTCTACCAATAAGACTCTACAACCCATCAATTAACATTCAGAATGGGCAAAGTAAGGTTATTTCAATACTTAAAATTTTTAATTAAAATATTTTTTGCCATTATTACCCAATAATATTTTAATAAATTATAATATTTACTGAAAATTTTCCATTCAAAATTAATATACCTTTTAAAATCGCATTATTAAAACAATCCAAATATTTAAATACTAAATTTCCAAATATTGCTGATGATGATGTAAGTGACATCGAAACATGTGTAATAATTATATAAAAGAAGCTTTAATCAAATTATATTTTCAAAATATTAAACTAGCGTTCACAAGACTCAATAATATATATACATATATATTGTCATACGTTATTGATTAATTTATTTGAGATAAATCATATGTAGAATCATTTGTTTTGTTTTGAAAAGAAATTTTTTATTTTTTATTAACGTCATTTTAATACAATATAGACTCTAACATAACACTTTCTAGATTAATTATTATTTATTTATTTTGCTTATTGATGACTATTTCTAAGAATATGTATAAATATTTATAATGAAGATTATTTTATTTATGTATTATATTTTTGTAATAATTAAACGCGCTGACGCATGCATAAAAATGAGTTATCAAAATACTATAATTAAACATAAGACGGTCGTCATTTGCAGCTACAAAATAGTATTTGCATTAATGATTCAACACATTTTTATACTTTTAGTAACTAAACTATACTTATCTATTAGTCTATTATGATTAAACACTAAGCGTACTTTAGAGGCCATTATTGAAATATTATTGAAATTACTGTAGCTTTAACAACCATAAATATACATAACCATTATATTAGAACTAAGAAAAGACCCATCATGTATGACAGGGAAGTTAAGTTTCATCTTTGAAAGCTTCTGTTTTAATTAAAAAATCGTAGTTATAATTGATTATTTATTGTTTCGAATTGGGTGTTTATTTTTTCAATTTTTTTAAATTTAATTTTTTTTATTTTCTTTACAAACCTTAACACTAACATTTACCCTAACCCTAAACCTTAACCCAAACCCTAACCAACGTTCCCTCTAAGCTGCGCGGATGAGCATTTTTTTAAAGTTGCCGCGCAGTAATTTTCGAACGCTGCGCAATAAGCTTTAACGTGATATCTTTGACGAAATGGTGACACGCATTTCATTCCAATTAGTAAAATTCTATATATGGATTTAATAAATTAATTTCTTTCATTATTTATTGAATTTAAAATAAATTAATTTGCGAGATGAATTTATTGACTGTTTATTGATTGCTTCAGAAAACGCAGACAGCTGGGTGTTTTTCCTAACAAAATTAAATTTAACCACTTCTGTGATTTGCCCGACTACCATTCGGGTAGGTATTTTGCTGACACAGTGATTTGCCCGAACTGGATTCTGGCAAATCATACATGAAACTTTTTATAGTGATTTGCCGAAATCCAGCTCGGGTCATTCCCCCACCAACACATAATTTGCCCGAATCCAGTTCAGGCAAATCACTGTGTCAGCAAATACCTACCCGAATGGTAGTCGGGCAAATCACAGAAGTGGTTAACGTTTGAAATCAACAACGACAAAACAATATTGATTTCGGTCAGAAATTTGAGTTTATTATCAGCAATAAACAATACAATTCCAAATTAAGTCAAATGCAACTGCATTGTATAACAGTGTATCCAGGCTGTATACAACAGCTGTATGATACAGAATTGTTAATGTGATTTGAATGTGTAATAAA
>MQRK01203619.1:323-12394 GCA_001938485.1 Girardia tigrina
GTATTTTACGTCAACGGAATTTCGACGATTTTGTTCAGGTATGAACATAACACAGTCACACTCTTCACCTTATTACCCACAATCAAATGGTTTAGTTGAAAGAATTTTTCGAACTGCAAAGGAGTTAATGGGATCGTGTATGATGACGAACAGGACAGGCGACTGGTCTGACATTTTAACAGTGGTTGATTTTGAACTACGATATTCAAATCAAAAGTCAACAGGCCTTAGTCCTTTTGAAATTGTTTATGGTAGAAAGCCAATAGTCTTAACCCCAACCAACAATGATTGTACAACAAGATCAATAAGTAATTATGTGATGTGGCTTAAACGAGAACAAAAAAACTAAACAAATTGATAATAGACAAAATGAAAACAGGTTATGGTTACTCAGCTAATATATATAATCGAAACACATGGTATAAGCAATTAAGTATCGGAGACAAAGTACTGGTTAAAGAAAACGGAGAGAGAAGATTGGGTAAACCAATATACAGTGGACCATATACAATACAAAAGATTTTAAATAAGTGTACTTATATTCTTCAAGATAAAACATCGCAGAAAGTAATGAGAAGAAATCATAATCAGTTAAACAAATACAACGGGGAATTAAACACACCAATAGATTATGAATCAAGTACGCCATTTATATCCAGGAAAGAATCAATTGTCAGAAAGACGAGATACCCGATTAGAAGCACCAGGAATCCAGCACCAAAATATCGTTGATTTCCAAAGGAGGATGTTATCATTTATGATAATTATTAAAAAAATGAATAAAAAATAAAAAAAAGAATAAGATTTTAAAAAGATTCAACTGGTAGAAGAGTTTTTGATTACCTTAGATAGAAGAATTTTCATTATGGTTGTTGTGGGAACATAAGATACAAACCATGTAAAAGCTATCTTTATTTATACCAAACTTTATCAAATCAATCAAAAATTAAATTCAAATAGAAATTTTTAAGAAAAGAATCCAAGGATATTAGAAAACGAAGCTACGCTAACCTTTCCGACTAAAAGTGTAGTGAATTATTCAATCCAGCAGAACAAAATCTTTATCCATCGAACGAAGAGTCAATCCTCCTATCGAAGATTTAGACTTCTGCCAAACCATAAAGACATATACTTCACGATATCTGTATCCCACAAAATTTACGATCGATAGTTAATGATTAACCAACATTTATTCATTGTTATTCATTAAATATAAATTAAATTCCATTTTAAAAGACTATTACCGTATTTTCATGCATATAACCCGCATAATTTTTTCCTTGACAGGGGCTTTTGGAGTAGGTAAAATCAGACATTACCCGTTGATTATCATCGTGTAATGTTAATTGCTATCGTGGATATTATCTTTAGGATACGCCGCCTACTTCTATACCCTGTGAGTGATGTGCGGCGTTGATAAAATCACACGTGATCCGTGCGTTATATGCGTGAAAATACGATAATCTTTATTTATTTATAATAAAGAAAACTCAATAGATAACGTTCTCGGGCTACTTAGTTTTCTTGTTCTGTTTGCTTCCACACATTAACAGAGCTAACATTAATGTCAGACGACAAAAATTAAACATGCTGAGTGTTAGGGGTTTTTTTGTGACTTAAATTTTTGAATAAATAATTTGTAATATCATATTTATAATTAAATAAGTTCAAATAATTTATTTATATAATTTTTTTAAAAATAAATATTTCGGATTAGTAATAAAAATTGTTATTAAATTTTAATTTATTAGGCAAGACTTTTTTGAAAATAAATAATTCGGAGTAACAAGCATTGTAAATAAAATTGAGTTGTAAAATAAAAATCTTAATATTTATTACAATTAATTTTAACTCAAAATTTATATTAAAAAATAATTATAATTAAAAGTTTTTTAAAAAATTAAGTTGTAAAATTGTTGTTTTATTTACAATTAAAATTGTATTAAATTTGTATTAAAAATATTTATAATTGAATGTTTTAAATAATTAACGAAGAATAAAAAATATTTGGAAAATTAATTTTAATAGTAGATGTACCATTCAAATATTTTAAAGATCTAAAATTATATTTAAGTTAAATGGTTTTAAATAAATAATATTGAAATAACAGCATTTAAATAATTTTAAAATTAATAGAAATCGTTGCAATTTAACTAAAATATGTTTAAAAATGATTTAAAATAAAACAGTAATTATGTAGACTTTTATAATGTATTTTAAAGATTTTTATAAAATATTAACATATTAATATATAAATTAACGTAATCAAAAAATAATAAATTCAATTTTTAACTAATGTTTTTAACTGATCAGTATTTTAATCCAGTATTTTTATGTATAATTAATCTGGTCAAAAGAAAACAAAAGAAAGGTTCCTCAAGAAAAATTGTTTATATAATTTTTATTGTTAGAGAAATAAAATTTTGGTGTTAATGAATTCTAATCTTGATCAAGAACTCAAGACTGAGAAAGAAAAACTAATCTCCTACTAAAAGATAAAAGCAACAAGGCTTTAAAAACGATTGTATACAACAACAATTAAACAACAAACTCAGAAATCGTTAAACTAACATACGAAAAAGTCCAAAAAGACACATATAACTCACCATACAGGTGGATTATCTACATCGTATATAATTTCTAGACTGAACGATTCTGATGAGACAACGACTTGCTCCACAGCGATAAACAAATTACCACCAAAGATATTAATAAAAATAGCCCCCGAAATCGAAAAAATATTGGAAACAAATAGACCATGGGTAAACCTAAAATAAACATTAATTAACATAAAGCCAATTAACAAAAATAAAATCTTTGAAGAATGAATCACCGAAAAGAACCTAGGAAATCGAAAACCTACTGATTATCTAAAATTTCTTAAAAACAAGATGGGCGTAATTGGCAATAAAAGTGATAAAGTCAAAAAATTAATATTCATGCGATCTCTACCCGAAGAAGCGCAGAAACTATTGGCAGCAAATAATTTAACCAAAGTGAAAGAAATTGTAGAAAAGTAGATAAAATACGCTGACAAAAATCTTCACAGATTAACGAAATAAACCGCATAGAAACCGCAACGTAAAAGAAGCAGGGTATCAACATTGTTTCAAATGAAATAACAAATAAATTTAACAAATTAGAAAGCAAAACAAATAAAATAAAACTAAAAAAATAAATAACGAAACAAAAAATACCGAAGTAACCAATAAAAAAAATTAGTGTGGAAAAACTTTACAAGACAAACGAAAGAAAAAGATTCAGAATGTTTATACCACTGTAAATTCTGGAAGGAAACATATAAACACCACCGTGCGAATTTTCATCTTTATAATAAATATCTCTCCCGCAAAAGCAACGACGCTCACAGAAACGCCAGCTACTTTTACGGAGTATGATGTAAATAGCAATTTACATTTTTGGTTAACACTGGTTCTGTATTATCAATATTACCGTTACATTTAAGTTCAAAGTTTAAATACCAAAAAAATATCGTTCATATATTTCCCTATACCCTGCCGATGGTAGTATAATTGAATCCATAGGTCATGAAGCGAGAGAAACAATGCTAAATAAAGAAATAGTTTCTTGGAATTTCATAGTCGCTGCAGTAAACCGATCAATTTTGAATGTAGATTTTATTCCTATTATAACCTACAAATAGATTTTAAGAACAACAAATTTTTTTTAGAACGTTAAAATCCCATACTTTGATAAAAAAACATCAAACCGGATTGGAACTATACAGATGTACAAACAAACAAAAATCAAAAACTTCTATAATAAAAATAACACTTGGAAAACTTCAAAATACAACAACATCTACATCAATGGACCGCCGGTACACGCAAAAATTAGACAACTTCCAATAGACAAATTTGAAGCAGCTAAAGATTTAATAGATTTAACAGAAAAATGAATAATTTGTCGATCAGAATCAGAAAGGTCCTCCCCACTTATGATGATAAAAAACGAGTGGAGATTGGAGATGTTGCGGTTATTACAAGAAAATAAGCGCTTTAACCCCAAAATACTCTTACTCCACATTGCAATATTCAAAGATATTACTACTCGGCTAAGCAAAGCAAAAATATTTAGTAAAATAGAGCTAGAAAAGGCATATTATCAAATTAAGGAAGCATTAAAAAGACAGCCATTATCACACTTTTTGGCTTATTTGAATTCTTGAAAAGTTTCATTTTGGGTCACAAAATGCTGCTTTCACATTTCAAAAGACGATGGACAATATTCTTCAAAGAAAACATAGTGGTATATCTAGACGACATTTTGATAGGTAGTTCCTACGAAGAAAAACATTTGGAAGATATTGAAAAGTACTAAATCAAATTAAAAAATAATAATCTGAAGATTAATCCGAAAAATGTGAATTTCAAAAGGAAGAAATAAATTTTTGGGATCCAACATAAGTTATAAGCAAATAAGTTTTAAAAGAAAAATGACTAACAATTAAAAATTTAAAAGGTCCCAAAACAGTTAAATAGTAAGAAGGATAGTGGGAATGATTAACTTCTACTGTTGCGATCGAGTATTTAAATATTTAAACATATTGCTATGCAATTATTACGATCGATCAGCTAGAAAACTAGAAACATTATAACCCCTTATTACCATTCAACAGGAATATACATAATAGTGATTGCCACCCCTTCCCATCTATATAGAAAGTCCTGAAATTCAGAAGACGTTTCCATACTAGGTACTTAGGGGCTGCTAATCGTGTTGCATCTCAAAAAAATTAGCCCGATTGTCAAAACCCTCAAAAAGAACCCTGGCGTAAATAACAAATTAATTTAAATTAAACAAAACTTAACTAAAAACTAAACTCGAATTACCAATAATTTTCCAGAATTCCGATGATTCAGACATAAGCAGGTTTGACCTGAAAAAACAAAATCAATTATTCATAAACACCACTGAACAATGTTACAAACCTGCAGATGCCCTTATTATAATTCAACCCACAAACGTAGGAAGAACTGCGAGATATTAACGGTCACGAATGCGTTAGCAAACTTTGTTCTGTAAGATGTGGAACTAAGTTACATACACAGAAACAAACACACGACACCATCTTGATAGTTAAACAGCAAACTTGAACAGTCATGAACAATAGGATAGGTTGAAAATATATAGAAGTTCTCCAATCGACTGTCTTTTGTAGAATGGAACGTTATTATCCAGTAATACTCCATCAACTCACATTTTTATGGTTATTTCACAAAATAAGCATAAACTTGCTACCATGTTTCGCACAATATAAGACACCCCCTGGTATAAGACCTACTACAGATTTATGGCAAATTTTCTAAGTTTTTTTTATAAATTAAATTAAAATTATTTAAAAATTAAATTTTTAAAATCAATTTTCTTTAAATAAAAACATTTAATATTTTTTTAAAAAATTTAAATCATCCATTATGAAAAGGAAAAGTTATACAATTAATTTCAAAATTAGTGTCCTTAAAGAATCAAGAAACAAAAATTTGACGGAATATTGTAAAGAAATGAAGTTGGACCTGCGACTTTTTCGGAAATGGAGAGCAGATTACGAATATCTACTCCTAGAGGACATGCAAGGGAAAGGAAGCAGTAGAAAGGTTGGTGCAGGGAGGAAACCTGAATTTAGCGAATTGGAAGATGACATTTTTAATTGGATTTTGGCTCGAAGAGAGGCCAATTTCGTAGTCCTGGGATCAGATGTCCAGGAGGTCGTCCTTAATATTGCAAATGAACATGTGATTTCCTCGGATAACTTCAAAGCATCAAACAAATGGTTTGATGGGTTTCTTAGTAGATTTAACCTTAGCATTAGGCGATCAACTTCTCATTTTAAAATTGAAGATACTGAGATCATCCGCCGTGGAGCTGAGTACAAACAATTTATTGACGGTATTGATTTTACAAGCTACCAATTGACGAATATTTATCATAATTAATTTATAATAATTTATTTATAATAAAACATATTTAGTATAAGACCTATTAACTTTTTCGTTACCTCGATTAATATAGGACAATGTCTTATATTGTGCGAAACATGGTAATAATATTATGTGATGTAATCAATTCTTGAGAGCTGAAATGGATTGTGCCATGCAAACTTTAAAAATTTCCTTCTGTGGGCCAAAACAATTACAAAAATAATGTTTTGAAAATTCCCTTCTGGTCTTCTTTATAGTGGTTGTCCGAGAAAGTTGAAGAGACTGGCTTAAGAGAGAAAATGATAACATATATTTTAATTATAAAAGAGCATGATTGGTATACAATACCGAAAATATTGAAATATAATCTAATTAGTCAAGGTAAGTAAAATGGATCATAAAGCTCTATGCTGAACAATGAATAAGAAAACACTGATTACAAGGCAATTTAGTGCATGGATTAATGTACTGAATGTCTTTAATATGGATATACAATACAGGAAAGGAGAAAAACATAAGAATATGGGTGCTCTATCCAAAGCACCTGAAGAATGCCAATAATGTGCAATGAACCACGAAAATCAGAAGGCAAAACAAAATTTAAATATTACAATCAAAAGCAAAATGATAAAAAAAACTGTTGTCTACTATGGGCGTATAGTAATGGAAGAAGAGAATGTCTGTCAGGCAGAATATAATAATAATCTGGCGTTGATAATTAAACTTATGATAAGCAAAAACATTGAAGATCAATATCCTAGAGAACTTCAGTATGCTGAAAGAGAAACCGGGTGCTATGGCGAAAATCAAAAAGACTTGTGATTTAGAGGAGACTTACTGTATATCATTCGCCAAGGTGACTTTAAACTGCTTTTACCAAAACAATAAGGGATGAGATCATTGACCATAATCGTATGTTGCATTGACACATCTAAATTAACAAAACGACCGCTCTTTTAAAGAAGAAATCCTACTGTTCAGCTATGTCTTTTAATTTTAGAATAAGAATAACAAAATGTAAAAAAATCAAGCCGAAAAATCAACGACCTGACAGAATTAAGCCTCATGGATCCCTAAATGAGGAGTATGCCTTTAAAATATATATATTAATGTAACACGATCTCTTCCAGAAATAAAAGAATGCATGTAGATACATCTTGGTAATTATTGATATCTTTTCAAAATACCCTATGCTGATACCGCTGAAAAATATGATTCAAAAACGATATGCAAATCTATGGTTGACAAGTTGATCGTGCAATTCAGAATCCCGGACAATGTACACTAAGACAGAAATACTACCTTTGAGAGCGAGATCGTACAGGAACTATGCGCACTTCTCGGAATAAGAAAATGTCTGAGATTACCATATTATCCACAGCGTAATTGAAAGGCTATTTAGCACAGTGGAAAACATGCTGTACGCAACAGCCAAGTCATTTAACTGAAAATGAGAAAAGTGATTCACTTTCTTGAATTTGGACTAAGAAAAATCATTTGTAGAAGTACTGGATTCTAACAATTTTAGGTGATATGTGTGTTGAGTATAAATAATAAAAGTATTTAAAAATAATTTTTTTTAATTAATAGATAAAATAAAATATTATTTATCTATTTATCATATAAAATATAAATTATATATATAAATAATGCAATTGAATTTTAATGAAAAGATAAACAAAATAATTAAAATGGAAGAATGTTTATGACGGAAAGAAAACATTATATTATTAAAGGTAAATAAAAATAAAATTATATTTAAAGATGACTATAAAAGAACAAGATTTTAAAAAGAAAGGTCGATAAAAATAAGAACCTTCATTATATATTGAAAGAAGAAAGTAATTAAGCTTTAATAAGAAGGTCAAGACTTCGCCTTAATCGAATTGATCTTAATTATTCGATCAAAAATTCTAAAAATTTACCGATTTACATAACTGTAATCTCAAACAGAAATAATTTAATCTAGCAAGAAGTATAAAAGGCGTTTGTATTGGAAGTTTGAAAATTACGTCAAGTCGAAAAAAATCAGTGTCGAAAATTGGAATTCGAAGTACGACCATAAAAAGAGAAACATATAATTTATATCTTGCTTAACTATATTTTTATATATTTTAAAATAATTCACTTTATCCAAAATCCAAAATCAGCCTATAATATTAAGGTTTTGTTTTAAAATACTTTTGTAATTATTGTAATAAAATGAATTATTAGGAACGACATTGGTCGTATAAATGTCTCCTTTTTTTTCCGACATTCAAATAACGAAAAAATGCGCCTCGATTAAAATAATTTATTAAATGACAATTTTTGAATTTTTACACAAAATTTCTGTTTATTTAAACAACTGTATTTATTTGAGGATATTTTTAGTATTTCTATTTTTAACCGTTTCTTATAAATATGGATATGGATATAGATATAGATATTTAATAACATTAATAATTATTTAAATGTTGAGAATTAAAATATCTTATAAATTATACTTACAAATCTTACATGCCCCTTTTTTAAGGATTTTTAATTTCTCAACGTTATGGGTGACTACTTTGTTGTCAGAGTTAGGAAGTATGTAGCTCCTATCGTGGATTTTGTCTATGATTGTATATGAACTTTCTTACTTGTCTTGGTGCTTGTCTCGAATCTCTTTCTTTATCCAAACCACCTCCACTATCTGAAAATGTCGTCGTGTTATTTCTGTGTTCTTTGTTTGTTTCTCTTTAATTTTTTTTATAATAACTACCGGGGGCATCTTGTTCATTGGTAACCAACCCAAACGGTTAATCTGCCTTCCAAATACTACCTCTGCGGGACTGAAACCTGTCGTTTTCTGTACTGTGGCGTTCAAACTAAATTCTATTTCAGGAAGTAATGTAGCCCAATGCGTTTTATCTCTGTCTTTCAACGAAGCATTTATATATTACCGTATCGTTCTGAATTGCCTTTCTATGATTCCGTTAGTATTGTGGTGGTATGGGCTGAAAAATATTAAGTTAGTGCCTACTTCTGCCGCTAGGTCTGCCATCTTCTTAGTAATGAAGCTCCTTCCACAATCCACCTGTATTTCTTTAGGTGAGCCAAGTTTCATAATCCAGTTCTTATTGATGATGTTTACAAATGTGTTTTCTTCTTGCATTGCACATGCCGTCAGAAATATGTATTTACTGAAGTGATCAATAATAGCGATAATATATTTTTCCTTTTTTAAAGTTTCTCTAAAAGGCCCGCAGATGTCAATGTGAATTTTCTCGAATGGTTCATCTGACTGTATCTTTACTGTTTTTTTCTTTCGTTTGTGTTGTCAGTGTTTTTGTCTGCTGGCATGAAATACAGCCTTCAATTGTATCTTTTACGGTTTTCCCCCTTGCCGAAATTGTTCTTGATGTATTTGTCAGTTTTTTCCGCACCTGCATGATATAATAGTTCATGGATATGTGTAATAAATTCTGTTTTCTTGTTATTTGGTATCCATATCTTTCCGTCTTCCGTATAGACTGTCCCATTCTTGACGATAAACCGTCCCCGTCTGCTGACTCTTTAATCATTTCGATATCCGTGTCATTTTCCTGCCAGTATGAGATCATTTTTATTGGAGACTTCGTTAATATTCGTGTTTTTATTTTGTGTTTCTTGGCGTCTTCATGCTCCATCAAACATTTTGTACACGTATCACAATCTTTTCTTGACAACATCTTCGCGTATCCGTGTTTTTAACCCTTCCTGAATCGCATGTCAATGTCTAAACTGCTGAGGTAGTTGAGCCAAGTCTGAAATTGTGCCGTGATCGGTTTCCATGTATTCATCATAAACGTTATAGCCTTGTGGTCCGTCCTAAGAACGAATCGTTTCCCGTACAGATAATGCTTGAAATGATCACAAAAATAGTATTGTTATCTTCTTTCGGAACGGCCGAATACTCCATAATAAAAATAAAGAACTTTTTCGTAAAAATTTATTTCAATCAACAATTTTCTACTATTTTGAATTGTTTTCCAATCTCTAAATATTAAAACAATTTCTTTATTTTCATATGATTCAGTTATTTTTTGGAGGAACCAATTTATTTAAATTACCAACCATATATAGTACAGATATTTATATACATAAAAATAGTTTAATTATTTAATTATTTAACTTAATTATTATGATAAAATTTTCTTAAAGAATTTTACATTATTATTCATTTAAATTAATTTACTACATCAAAAATTTTAGCTTCTAATTTAATCCCTAACAAGTATATAGCCAGAATTTCTTTTCTGGTTATGTAATATCCTTTCTCATGGCTATTCATCGCTTTCGACCCGTACGCGATCACAAATTCCCTTTCTAAAACATCCGTTTGAGATAGTACCACCCCAATGGTATCGAAACCGGTGTCAGTGTCTAATATGAATTCTTTCTTAAAATCTGGGAACGTCAGTATTGGGGATTCATTAAAGCTTTCTTCATTTCGTCAAAAGCTGTCTCATAGGCATCTGTCCAGACTAGTTTCACCTGATTATTCCCCGACATATCTTCCAGGGCTCTTGATTTTCTTGCATAGTCTTTAATGAATCTACTGTAGTAGTCACAGATTCCAAGAAAACTTCAAACACTCTTGATGCATTTAGGTCTTGTGAATGTTCTGATAGCGTCTATCTTGCTGTGATCTGTCTGTATTCCATATTTATTAATTATATGTCCTAGAAATTTAACTTCTTTTCTCAGGAATTTGCACTTCTCGGGATTCAAACGGAGTCCCGCGTCGCCCACTCTCTTGATAACTTCTTCTAGGACTCTAAAGTGTTCGTCTAACGTCTCGGTGGCCATAAAGATGTCATCCAAGTATACTGATGCCCCAGTCTTTAAAGTTGCAAGTTTTTTCGCCATAACTTCTTGAAATGTACCGGGGGCCGCCGCTATTCCAAATGGCATTCTTGTGAAACAAAATTGGCCCGATTTTGTCGATAACACTGTTTTTTCTTGTGACTCCGGGTCTAGTTCGATCTGATAAAATGCGTTATTCAAGTCTATTGTACTGAAATATTTTTTCCCGTGTAAGGTATCCATCATCTCTTCCGCATTGGGCATTGGAAAGGCTTGTCTTTCAGTAATTTGATTTAGCTGTCGGAAGTCTAAACATAATCTCACGTCTGCACTTTCTTTTTTTCATATGCATACTAATGGTGTATTCCAAGTGGAGTTACACTTCCGAATGATTCCATTCTCGAACAGATTTTTGATTGTTTCTTCTATTTTACCTTCTAAATGCATCGGTTGTCTCCGAGGTTTCATATTTATGGGTCCACCATTGCTAACAATCTTATGAGTTATTAGTGTCGTACACCCTATATCCCATTTATTCGCCATAAAAACACCTCTGTGTTTGGAAATTATATCCATCAATTGAGGAGACTTCTCCAGGTCTATAGTCATCCTTATTTTTTTCCATTCTGTCCTCATTCGTTATTCTTTGTCCGAATTTAGCATCAATGTCACAAATAAATTCCTCTGGTTTGTCAAGTGTTATGTACATTTGTTATGCCATTGTAATTCGAGACCCAGTTGTCTCTGCATATCAATTCCAGCGATCACTGCTGGGATAATATTCTTTACTACCACAAATATGATTTTCGCTTCTCTTTTGCCAATCGACACTTCTAATTCCATTTTCCCTAACACTTCTAATTTACTGTCGTTCACACATCGTAACTTGTCGGTTGAGGGTTCTATCTTTGCACCCGGTATGCGGTTAGCTATATCCGCACCCATGACCTCTCGCACCCGTATCCAATAAAAAATCCCCATACATGCCGTGAATGTTCACATTTAAGCTCGGTCTCCCTTGCATTTTTTCGTACGATATGATCTCCGTGGTCCAAGTTCTCAATGTTTTATCTGTTGTCCTGATTTCGCAGATTCCGTTTGTCTCTCTTTTTTTAAACATTTAACAATTTTAATTTCTTCCTGACTTGTTTCTTTTTTCTGTAAATCATTATCGTTGCGGTCTTTCATCGGTCCTATGTCGTTTTTCATATCCACATTATGATTAATATTATTATGTAACTCATTATTATCTTTATTAAAATTATTTACAAAATTACTTTTATTATACTTGCCAATTGTACTATCAGCTACATGATTATT
>MQRK01203639.1:1518-19868 GCA_001938485.1 Girardia tigrina
TATAAAATTTCTCACATGTCTAGAAAAAAATTATTTTCCTCTTTTTAGTGCATTGGTAATGCTTGAAAAACGTGGTTGTTTTTATAAAAAAATTTTTTTATTAATAATATTATTATATTATAATTTTTTATAATTATATTGTAAGTTATTTTTAGCGCAATTTCCATACTGACAATTGCGATTATTTAATTGGTTATTTCTGTGTGGATGTGTGTCCGCAGCTTTAAGTCGTACCTCCTCCTCAACGAAGCAATATCGAGGGCTAGTTCCAAAAGCAAATATGTTAAGCAAGTTCGGAGGATGATTGTGGGCCAAAATTCCCGGAATTCCTTTATTGATTTCCTGGAAAAGCCAAAAACCTCGAAAAAATGCAGTTTTTAGCATATATCTCGGCATCCAAACCACTTAGCGACTTGAAACATTTACCAATCGATTCCTGCAATAATTTAGAACAATATTGCCGAAGAAAGTTTTCAAAAATATCCTTTCGTTCGGTAACAAAAAATTAATCATAGTCAAATACTGATATAAACCTTTTAATATTTGGGCACCGAATCACATAAGGAAAGTGCGCTTAAATTGTCACTAGACTTTTTATTAACTTGTTTATTTTGCTTAGTTAAATAATAAAGTGCCGTAACAACAAAGTCTAATTTGATGATATTTAAAAAACGTTTTCCATAAAAAATCTCTAATATTGCTATAAACACTATGTAAAATATAAGTTATCATTAAATATTATTTATTAAAAAGAATTTTTGCCAAATACCATTTTTTTGAAAAATTTAGAGTTTTAACTTTTTTTCTTTTTAGAAATCCCGTGAGTGTCTCGACATCTTTCAGAAAACAAATATATATTAAATTAAGCTTTTAATAAATGTATGGAATATGTAAACAAAGTTTCAGTTGTCAAAAGATTGTATTTCTGAAATTCCAAAATATAGATTTTGAAAACTAATGACTCTTAATAAATGAAAAATTTAACATTTATTAAATAATCATGACTACAAAAACAGTATTTTTTCAAAATTAATAGGGCTTCTTAAAGGATAATTACATATTTTAATGTTTTTATTATCAGCTTATTTTATAATTATGTTGTTATACAGATTATAAAAGTCCTTATATCTTATCACTCTCTAGTATTCCCTCGTTTCAAATAAAATAAAAAAATTTAAAGCTTTAAATTCCTCTTATGTCTTGAAATTCATGTCTATTCAGTGGTAAAATAAATAAAAAATTATAAAAATATTATTAATAATTAATTGTGTTAAACGTTTTTCAAATATTCAATAATATTACAAATATTAATGCACAAATTCTCCTTATTTGACTAATATGTGGAATAATTCCTAAATAATTGATTTTTTAAACAATGAAATTTTTTTAATTTACATTAATATTTAATTTATACCTAATATTTAAAATTCATTTTATATAAATACATTTATTTATTTATTAAATAAAATTACTGTTAAGAGAACTCACACATTTGACAGAACATTTATTACATTCACAATTTTTATCATCTTTATGATGATCAATATTATTGCTTTCACTAGAATCCATTAATCAATTTTCAATATCTCCCATTATAATCTGAACTATACTTGATAAGATTATTTTATTTAAAAATATTTAATTTAAATTTGATTGGCTAAAATAAAATATTTTTATAGTAATTTTTAAACATTAATTTGATTTTAATTATTTAAAAATTTACAAAAATAAAATCATTAAAATTATTTAAAAGTTGCAATAATAAAAACTAAAAATTTGAATATTAAATCTAAATTTAAATAAAATAGTTTCAGATTATAAAAATTAAATATTGATAATCCATCTGGTTAGGAGAGGCACAATCCCAAATCAACATACAACATTTGAACATGTAAAAACTACACAAAAACATACACACACCAAATATTCCTCACAATTACTATATATAATACATCACTCTTGTAAGAGAGTGTTGTTGTTAATTTTTTAATTTTCGGAAATAGGAAATTTGTTTTTTAAAAAATTTTGAATTATAATCGAAATTAAAAAAATTATTTAAAAATAAAATTAAAAAAAAAAGAAAATAAAAAAATGAAAATTTGTTTAAATAGCAAATTTAACCTTTTTTAGTTGAATAAATTTTGCAAGTCTTAATTTCTTTTTGATTTAGAATGGAAGTTAATACCCAACCTAACAACTCTAAAACCGATTAAGGAAAATATTTTTAACATTAATAATAAGTAAAATTAAAATGTAGTTTCCTTGAAATACAAAGTTTGATAATATGTTATATGTTATATGGTCCATATAAACTGATAGCATACAATCGAAGTGTGACTATTGTATCGGAGATCGGATTTGGTAGCGCTTGATTGATCTCCGTTGAAACATCTAGTACTGTATTGAGCCTCGATCACTTACTTAACTTTTCTTTGTCTTTCATCACTTTCTGTTGTCTTTCTTGGTCGGCGTTATCGTTTCCTGTCGGAAAACGATTTGCTTTAAGCGAATCTCTCGAATGGGGTACTGTAAGGAATTATGATCAGTTACTTAGAACTTTAGTTGACCATTCTAGGGAAACTACCTGTATTTGTTCAATTTTTCGCCGTGACCAATTTTATTCAAAAATACGATCTGAGCATGTTTTTCATTTGATATCCGCATTGCTCTAGGCATATCCAAGATTTTGGACACAATTTTAAAGCAGAAATGTTGATTAAAATCTTTTGTAATGTGCAAAGTATCAATATTTATAATTACTCTTGAGACAATACATGGTTAAATACAATCCAGATCACTGTGTGCATTTTAAGTATAGATTTATGGAGTTAAAACTGTTTCAAGTTAAAAAATGCGTTAAAGTAATTTAAAATCCTAAATTGTAATATTATAAAATTTTCAATATTTTATATATATTAGGTTGGGGAAAAGAAATCCATTATTTTGGTGTGAAATTCAAAACTTTATTTAATATGTTTCGGATTGTCCTCTTGGAGTCAAATATGCACCGTTTTGTTGTATAATTAGTTGCCATTTTGAAGGTAGCTTCATAATGCCTCTCTCGTAGAAGTCTTGGTCCTTATTAGCGAAAAACTGTAGTAATCGATTTTCACAATCTTCTATTGATCCAAATTTCTTATCACTCAGGAAATTTTGCAATGCGAGAAAAAGGTGGTAATCGCTTGGTGCCAGATCCAGACTCCAGTGCCAGCTCCCTGAGTTTCTGGCGAGTCACTATAGATGTATGTGGTCTGGCGTTGTCGCGATGGAATACAATACCTCTTCTGTTGGCCAATTCTGATCGTTTCTCATCAATTGCTTTCTTCAAACGGTCCAGTTGTTGACAGTAGAACGTTCCTGGTTTGACGACCGTTTGAGGTTCTTCACCGTGCTTTGACCACGATCGTTTTCGAACAATATTGTCGTATGTGACTCATTTCTCATTCTAAGTAACCATCCGTTTAAGAAATGGGTCGATTTCATTTTGTTTGGCCAAGACTTCGCAGATGGAAATTCGATCCATCATGTTTTTTGTTGTTAATTGGTGTGGAGCCAAAACATCAAGTTTCTTTTTGAATCCTACTTTTCCCAAATGGTTTAAAACCGTTTTGTGGTCGATCTTCAGCTCCTGTGTAACTACTAATGCCGGTCAACTTCGATTATTGCCGAGATTTTATCGACATTTTCAACGATAGGCCTGCCTGTGCGAGGTGTATCTTTAACATCAAAAATGCCTCCACGGAATCGACGAAACTAAAATTGCGTGTAATTAGCTGTTACACTATTGGCAAAATAAACACCATTCCCAATAACAGCCGCCTGGCTTCCATTTTCGCCTTTATGGAATAAAAACTGTAAAATGTACCGAATTTTTTCTTTGTTGACTTCTATTTTTAACGCCCTGTAACTCAGAACTGAATAAAAAAAAGCAAAAATTTTTTTGTGAAATTACTGTGAAATGTTACCTTGACAAAGATCATAAATTTGAAATTGTTTTATCGATAAATAATGAATTAAAATAGTGGATTACTTTTTCCCCAACCTAATATATTATAATTTGATACAATAAATAAATGAGAAATAAAAGACAACGCTAAAATGTCATTAATAAAATGTCATCCTATAAAACTATATTAAATAAAACTGTTTGAAAACGATGATAATAAGGGAAAATATAAAAAATACGATTTTTCCGAGTAGTGTATATAATGTATAAAGAAATATGATGAGAATATACATTGCCAAACATTTCGAGTTCAAGACCAGTATCCTCTTGAAGTAGAAAAATAACACTACGTCTTCATTTGTCTTTCATGTCTCTTTCATTGCTTCAAGAAAAGACTTATATTAATTATTTAATTTAAAACAAAATTAAAAATATAAAATTCACATAAAAAATTAAATAATTTTAAATAACGCTTCCGGATTATTTTTTTAAAAAAAAGCAATTAATGAACCATTTAAGTAAATGATAAAATCATAAAAAAGAAGCTGATAACATGCATTAACTGACAAAAATACCGAACGAAAACAAATCGTCGTCCTCGTAATTGTTCATTAAACGACCTGGAGATTAAATCGGGCTGTTTTATTTACCATGATTGTCAATAGATAATAACGTAAATAATAGTCGCATAAGCCCACCGCACGACATTGTTGAGAGAATCAAGATTGTATTATCTCAATAATGTTTGCAATTAATTTCTTTTTTTTTATTGAAAAAGATTATTTTGCTTTTCTATTTCTAATAAAATTCTAGGGAGAAAAAAAACCAAAAAAATCGTATTTCTATTATTTGGAGTGCTGTTACTTATTTTTTGGTAGAATGATTTATGAACGACTTTGGAAATTAATCCTTGGAAAAGGTTATTAAAATGCTAATTTAACTTTGAAAATTATTGATTAAATAATTTTATTTTTAAAAGTAATATTTTTTAAAAATAAATTATATATATATTTTGATAATATGAGTAATTATCTTTCACAACTGTGAAAAGAAATGACAGTTGGCAAACGACCAATGCAATTCAAATCTCCAATCGGTTCGAGCACAATAACTTTATTTTATTTAAATTTACAAAACAATTGATTGTGATCATTATATTTATTAGAAAATTGTAAAAACTGTCAATGTCATTGTCGTGACATCAGTAATTATCCCAGACCAGTACCTCTTAGTGGGCGTTGCATTAAGTCACCCGAGCTGAGTGGTTTGCCAAGGTTTATAAAAAAATAAATAAACATTAAATTAAAAATAAATAACTAAATATCATTAAGTATTACTGTTCGGGATTCAATTATTTTTATTTATTGATATTACAAATTAATTAATTATATATATATATAGAATGGATCCTGCGCTTTCCTCATTTGCCTTTTAAAAAACTGAAAAAAAACCTTTTTTGTGACTCTGATTGTGATTTTTTTTAAAAATGAATTTGTGGGTTTATGTGAAAAGATTGGAAAAAAACTATTATTTGTAAAAACTATTTGCTTGTGCATAATTGAGTGCACTGATGGCCCTACGGCTACGGTACAAAAAAGTAAATAAAAAGGATAAAATGTAGGATGAACAAAAGTTTGATATTAATAATGATCTTATTCAAGTGCATATTTTCATTATAACAAAAATTTCTGCTTTGATTAATTACTGTCAACAATTTTGTCCTCAATAAATATTCATAAAGTGCTTTGTATTTTAGCATACAGAGTTACGAATATTTTTGAAACTATCGCACACATTCTGATTCAGTATGTGTTCCATTAACCCTTCATTCCCTGTGATGATGTATTTAATACATACTATATTTAAAAAGTTAAATATCTCTATAAATATAATAAATAATGACTTCACATTTTGGGTATTCCTCCGTAATACATTTACACATATAATGAAATAATAATAATAATAAATTCCCCCGGCACAATGAGATTTTCGTCAAAAATCAACGAAGAATTGACGAAAACAATCAAACTACCGTTAGCACCGTGTATTTACTGTACAGCATGTTGCGACACACTCGCTCTGTCTCTTTTTCTAACCATCATAGACCTCATGAGTGAGCAGGTCGCATAGACTAACTCAGTATAAATTGCGACGTATTTTTGGATGACATCATTCATTTTCTTCGAATTTCAACAAACATGGATACTCAATGTGTTTCATTGTGCGAAAAAGATAATATGTATTTTAGGCGTGTTGTGTGCGTGCGTTTTACGAAAACGATAACTTTTCTCAGTTGTATTGTTTATGCATCGTGTAGAGACGTATTGTGCGTGGGTCCTGTGTCAAATTGCGAACGTGATTATTAATATTTCTCATAATAATTATCAAGTATGTTTGATTTTTTATAATGCCGTTTATTCAAGTTTATTATTATTATATATTATGATTTTTGTCTCTCCTTTTCAGAAGAAAAAAAATGGATAGAAATATACCGACAAATGAAGATGAATATGACAGTGATGTTGAATTTGAAATAAACGATAATGTAACAGACACAGAAGATTTTGTGGAAGATTTTAACGAAGTCAGTGAAACAGTTAGTGAAAGTGAAGACGAAGCAGTTAGTGATAATGAAGACGAAGAAGAATCATTCACATCAAAGCATGGAAACATATGGAACTCAATTCCACCATCGTCCTCAAGACGTCGAATAAGCAATATTGTTACTGACAAGTTCGGACTTATAAACGGTAGTGCTAATGTGAACACAAAAAGAGAAATATTTTCTTTATTTATAACTAAAGATATGATGAAAGAAATATGTGACGAAACAAATCATCAAATAGATCGATTACCTGAGCATAAAATAACACATTTTTCTGAAGAAGAATTATACGCTATCATTGGAATAATGCTTGCTTCTGGAAGAAACCGATCGTTAAAACTAAGTTTAAATGAATTATAGACAACTGAAGGCCCTTTTTGTCAGCCATTTTTCACAGCAGCTATGTCTGGAGATACGTTTATCAACATATATAGCCATATTTGTTTTGATAATCGAGAAACGAGGAAAGAAAGATTCAGTGCTTCTTTGGACAAGCTGGAACCTATCATTTCAATTTTCAACAAATTTGTAGATGGGTGTCAAAAAAATTATTCTCCAACTACGAACATAACTGTAGACGAACATTTGGCCATACTTAAGGGGAATTGTCCATTTCGAATATACATGAAATCCAAACCTGGTAGGTATGGAATTAAAATATGGGTAGCAGCCGATTCTTTCACTGTATATATACTAAATTTGCAAATTTTTGCGGAAATGGTAAATAATCGGAGAGATGTAAACCAAGGAAATCGAGTGATCATGGACTTCGTTCGATCATACTACGGAACCAATAGAGGGGTAACAACAGATAATTTTTTCACTTCAGTGCCATTGGCAAATAACCTTATAGAAAAACAACTTACTTTGACCGGAACTATAAGAAAAAATAAAAAAGAAATTCACAATCAGTTTTTATCATCAAAACAACGTGAACTATACAGTAGCAGATTTGGATTTACACCATCTACAACCCTTGTTTCATATGTACCAAAACGAAACAAAACTGTTTTACTTCTTACGATGCAATTTCGAGATAGTGAAATGAATGAGTTTCAAGCAAAAAAACCTGAAATAATGTTACATTATAATAGAACTAAAGGTGCTGTCGACACAGGAGATAAAATGACGCGCGAATATTCTTGTGTGCGGTCAACAAGACGATGGCCTTTTCGCATTTTTATGAAAATGTTAGACATAGCAGCACTAAATGCGTATTTACTATGTTACGGTTCAGAACTCATTAACTAAAAGTCATTACCAAAAGTCACTATTAGAAAGTTATTACCCAAAAGCATTATCAAAAGTTGTCAAAAGGAAAAAGAAAAGCAAACACCGGTTAATACAATACATTTATTCGATAAGAAATTCTCTTGTACCATGCTGAGACGGCCGACGGCGTTCGAGGACCCGCGAGAGGAGTTGGGAGCCCTGAAAAGATAGAAAATCAATTAATAACAAGACGAAAAACTAATAAGAGCATTACCGAGTCTTCTAGTGGTCGAAATTGAACGACCAGCCCTCCCTTAGAAATCATCGCACGATCGATCCATTTTCGTAACCCGCAGATTGATGAGACTCTTCCAAACAAAGGTATTACCCTCTAAAAATAAAGAAAATTAGAAGAATTAATTAATTAAAACAAAGCCCAATTAAAAAACTTACTATGAGTCAGGCCCACAAAGCAAAAATATCATCACGCGATGAATAGTCATCGCTGACGCAGCCGCACACAGGTCCCAGGGTTCGAAGGTGTGCCACGACACACATGCGAAGTTTCTATAATAAAATGAAATTTTCAAAAATTTAAAAAAATTTATGAAGACACACTTACCCGAATCGACCAATCCGCTCACGAGAAAAGCCCAGACACTTGCCTGGCAGAAGTCAATTGGTCCACGAGGATTAGCAAGATGCCTCTCCAGTCCTACAAATACGGTAATCATTCCACAGTTAAACGCACAATTCTAAGAATAATAATTTTAAGCACAGTTTTAGAACGACTTTAAGCGTAATTTAAATATTACTTTGCACGATATCTTGAAGAAACAATCTCGAGCGATAACCCAGATGATCGTTGCAGATTAAAATTACACGAAGAAAAGAGAATTCCGTCTAGAGGACGTGCAACCGAGGAGAACTAAGCGAGGACTCGACGCAGTAATCGACGAGAAGGAACGAACTGCCAGGTAGATGTCGAGCGAGAAGAGGCGTCCGACCCATAGATATAAATAGCAAGTTAGATAGGTATTAAAACGAGTTATAAAAATATCATAAATTGAGATTGGGTTGTGGCTGACCCTTAATAGCCACTGGGGGCTCTGAGTCGTTAAAAATGTTTATACTCAAATGGGTCGTGACAAATATGGACTTTAGAGTATCCAGAGTGGGAAAAAAATAACAGAAGTCGCCGAAAACATTTTATTAGGGAGCTAAGATTAGAGTTAGCCAAACCTAATATGGCTAGAAGAAAAGACAGCAAAATTAAATTTCACAAACAACAACTAAATGCCATTGAGACGGTAATGTCATATTACCAGAATACATCATCAGAAACAGCTGTAACAGAAAGTAATACGAGTATTTCACTGGAGGGTTATTTCTTATATGCTTATATACAGTCCTTATATTTTATATTTTTGATAATGTGTTCATTTGTAAAATATATATTTGTAATATGTTACATACAGTTATATTCTTTTTATTCAACAAAATTTGATGTATTTCAACTTCAAATAATATTATTTAAAGCCATGTTTGTTCGACTTTTTCCGATTTAAAAACTTATTTTCATATGTTGTACAAAATACATATCACCGGAGCGCGCGGACTTTTTTTAGCACAGTATGGGGAAGGTTAAAAAGCCTCCAGTATTTTGAGCAATTTTCTATCTTTCATCAATCAGCAACTAATCTAAAAGAATTTCGTCAAGATCTTTCTCGGTCATATCAGAAATAAAATTCCCCATCCATAGCATGTGGTAAATGAATGACCCCGAAAAAGTTTACTGAATGAGTAGATTTATCATTTATAACACACTGAGGCCAAAGGTTTTTCCAGCTTGCTTTCAAAATGGAAAGTCTTGTTTCCGAAATTACTGATGAAGACTAATAGATGTTATTTATTCTTCCAAACATCTGTAAAATTTAACTCCTGACGTAGTATTTGGCAGAAAGAATACTACCTTTATATTAAAATGATCCAGTATCTGATTACCAGGAGCATTTTTAACTATAAGAACGGCTTTAAAGGGTTGCTCTTTCATTTTTAAATAATGTTCTTACTCTGGCACAGAGCACTTTTCAAAACAATCTTTAAATATATCAGCTGAAACCAATGCCTTTTTATTGTCTCTCCATTGAACGTGTAAGTTACCTAATGTTTTTCCTTTTAATGCTCTAGGTCTCAAACTTTTGTTTATAAGCAATGGCTTAATCATATGATCACTAGAAGCATAAGTGCAAAGTGATATCGACACATGATCCTTTGAATTTATTTTAAGGTTGCAGACGATTGTTAAAGAAGCGGCCAAATTTTTTTTCTAAAATCATGTAAAAGTGAAAAGAATGAATAAAAACGTATTTCATACCGTAATAAAAAAACCCGTTAAAGTGAAATTGAGTAACAAAATGGATAAAATATATTTTAATATCATAATTTTTCATGGTTTTTAAATTATTTTAAATATTTTTTTATAAAATATATGTTCTTTTGACCATGAAAATTTAACTCTCGAAATAAGTTTTGCTTAACTATCTAATTGCATGAAAGAATTGTCTTCGTAAATCGAGATAAGACTGTCGTTTTTCATGTAACATTTCGAAATTAAATTAATAAAATTTTGATGCAAATAATGTTATAATAAATGAAAAATTATAAAAGAAATTACAAAATGATTTATAAAAAAAGGCTTTGTTCAAAATTTGCCAAAAAAATAATTTTTTGAAATGAAGTATTAAATTACAAAACTTTGCCAGCATTAAAATTTTGCCGGAGGAGAATAAGGCGTAATTTGTACATTATTCTTACTCTAATCCAAACACAGAATAGCTGAAGGGATTGTAAATCCAGTAAGTAACATTGCAATAAAACATAAAAATAAATAAAAATGATATAATTGAAAAGTGTATTAAAATTTTGGCACTAATACAATTATAAATATAATTTTTTAATAAAATAATTATTTAAAACAGTGAAATTTAAATTTTGAAATATTTAAGGATATATAAATTAAAAAGCGCCATTTGAAAATAAAATCTTTTATTAATATATTTCGATGGAGAACCAACATTATCAGACATGTCTGATCTAATATTATAATATATTATCATTTCATGCATAAAAAAACAATAAACGATGACCATCTTTAGTAGAGCGAAAAGAACCACAAATATCTATTCCAATGATTTGAAATGGTTGGTTAACGAAAAATCTCTAAAGAGGGGTGTGAGGGATAATTGTGAATGTTGTAAGTTTGTTGTTTGTATGCTGTTTAGATTTAGACTCTCCTACTCAGATGGGATTTATATGTTATTTGATTGATTATTTGAATCTAATGAAATTAATTTAATGATATTAATTTTAAGTACTAATTAATTAAAGTTTTATAATTATGAATTTTAATAACATTTTTAGTAAACGATTTTAACTTATTAAATTTAATATATTTTAAAAATTAATGATTATTAAAAAAATTACTTAATGTCTTTTTATCCAATAAAAACTATGAGAAATTAAAATGTAATATTAAAATTTCCCCATTCATTAATTTTTTCATATTTGAATATTTAATCAAAAACTATATTAATCAATGAAAGATGACCACTGAAAATTGTTGTGAAGAATCTGTTTGTGTTGTAAATAAATGTTTGCATTCAAATTGTGATGTTGTTAATAAGGGGCTTTACCACAACACTTTTCCCCTTTTTTCTCGAATATGCTTCACATTTCTTAACGTAATTCTTTATATCTGTTGTCATTTCTGATCAATAAAATTCAATTTTCGTAGCATTTCTTTCAATTCCAACATGACTTAGCAATTTATGCATTTTATGAATCATATTAAATCTATCAGATTCCGGAACTATTAATCTGTATGCATCTTTGTAAAATAAAAAAAGTAAATTTCCTCTAAGGTGTAAATCTCATAATGTGGAAAATAAAATTCTAAATCCTTTGTTTTCTTGAATATCTTTATAAAGGCTGAAGTGTACCCGCGTCTCTAAATAATGGAGGAAATGAGACACGCGGAATTATTAACTTTACCTTTAACGGTGGCATGCCTCCGCGGGCTCGATCTTCATAGAGGTGGCCACTGCCTCTGTCAATCGGAGTAGGTGACACTCGACGATCCACCAAAATTTCTAAATCTACGATCGATTTGAGCGTCGATTGATGGGATTGAATCGAGTGATTGATTAATCCCACGCGGCCGTCGAATGCAGAGACGCGGCCTCCGTATTCGGTCCATCGGAGTTGTTGGAGCGCCACAATGCGGTAGGAATCACTCGAGTTGCAGGGATCTCGTTTTTTCGTGCTGAACCCTGTGGAGCTGTGTCGACGCGTCGTTGATATATTTATTTCAGACACCATTATAGTAATGCTTGAAACTCAACGGATAATTCCGGAGTTTAATTTCGAGGAGAAAAATCAAAAGCCATTTTTTAAATCAGGACTTTTATTTAAATTAAATTTTTTCTCCAATAAAAACAGTTATTCGAAAAAACAAAAAGAAACGGTTACAGAAATAAGCACACGGTAAAAAGTTTCATTTGTCATTAAAATCGACATTTATTATAAATGATAATAAAAATTTTAGTATATAAATTTATTTATAAATATTAATATTTAATTTTTGGTCACTACACGGACTTTTTATACCTGCTTCTTTTTTAATATTTTGAAAATATATTAAATAATTATGTATTTAAATTGATTGTCATTCCTAATAAAATGCCTGCATATCGCTTTCCTATATTTAATTTATTTCAATCATCATTGCTAAAACCATTGACATTTCTTTTCTGAAGCCGTTCATAGTGTTTCAATGTAGATTGTCCACAGTAACCTAATTTGGAAAGAGCGTCTATATTAACATGATCATTCTCCTTCTGGTATTTTATAACCATATCGTATACTTTCAGTTTAGATTTCCATATACGAAATCGGGAAGTGTTTGGAGTATCTAATTTTAGAAACCATTTTAAAGCTTCTTGGTCAGTTCGAAATGTAAATATATTTCCGAATAAGTAATGCTTAAATTTTAATACAAAAGTAAAAATTGAAAAAGTTCTTTTCTAGTAATGTAATATTTTCTTTGGCTTTTACTCAATATTTTTGACGCAAAGACCACTACTCTTTCTGAACCATTCTGAATTTATGATAATACCGCTCCTATTTTGGGATACATCTGTATCGAGAACATAGTATCCATCACGTATCGGTAAAGCTGATAGGATAAAAAAATAAAATAAAAAAAAATAAAAAAGCAGAGAGGATAATTTCTTTAAGTCTGTTAAAAGCATTAATTTTATCATCATCCCAATTAAATTTAGCATCTTTTTAATCATTCATGTAAAAGGCTCAGATAACGTAGCATAATTCTTGATAAATCTCCTATAATAATTACACTGTCCCTCTTTAACACACATTGGTATATGCCACTGTTTAATTGCACTTATTTTGTCTGGATCGATTCTTACTCCATCAGCATCAATAACATGACCCAGAAATACAACACTTTTCTGGTGACAGTTTGAGGCCACCTTATTTAATTCTCTGGAGTACTAAGCTTAATTGATCACTATGTTCTTTTATGGTTCTTCTGAAAATCAGAACATCTCTAAATATATTAGACTGTTACTCCAATTCTCTCTTTGCAGAATTATATTCATCATTTTAATCCTATATCAATTTTATGCTCTATAACATTGGTAAGACTTAGAGGTTTACAATGCCGGATTTCCATTCCATTTTTCGGATAATCCATGCCAGAAATCCATTACAAAAATACATTTTTTTGGAAAATTTCCGGAAATAAAATAAATTTTTTGTTTTAATTTCGCACTTTTTTTCATATGAAGAAAGAATAAAAAGTTAATAATCAAAATTTTTTACTCTAAGAGAAATAAAAATAAAAATTCATTATTAATAATAGTTTATTTGTAAGATGTCTCCTTAATGAAAAGTCCAATTCTCCAAAAGTAATTAACTGTAAGAAGTTTTAGCTTGATACAAACAATGCAAAGCAATTTGATACACACCATATAAAACAATAGGCTTTAATCAGTCACGTAGCTAAGGGAGATTCGGGGATCAAATCTCCCCCAGAAATATTTAAAAAAATTTACATACTAAAAATTTACGAAATTTATTTTCATTAAATCTTTTCTTTTTAATAGAATTGCTGATGGTTTAGTAATTGGGTGAAGTACGCATTAATAATTTGGAATTTTAATAAAGTTTAGAATTATTAATGTGTGTTTTATTTAATTGTTGGACCGTCAGTTAGTTTGTTGAGTGGAGGGGCTTTGGTGGAGGTGGATTTGGATAAAATAATTTTATCTAGAAGAAATAATTTGTTCAAATATTGGTAATTTCATATTGTTAATTAAAGCCTTTAATGATTACTTTTTGTCAATAAATTATAGGTTTTATAATATCTAATTAATATCAATTTATATCTGTGAATTGAATTTTTACTAGGTACAAGAAAAATCATGTCGTTTGTTTGGAATTACTTCATGAAATCAGATCAACAACGCAAGAAAGCACATTGTAATGCGAAAAACTGTAATAGCGTTTTATCTTACGCCAATGGAATGACTGGACTCTCTAATATCTAAAAAAGGCCCACGGAATAGTTTCTAACTCCAAAAACAATCGCACGGAAAATTTCAAAAAAATAATTCTACAGAAGACAGTTGCAGATTATTTTAAGTGTAAATGCCTTCAGGATGAAGTTGCCAGGCTAGCCGCTGAATCAGGATTGTCATTTTCCAAAATTGCCACAACATCGCTTATTCAAGAAGCGCTGCGACAAAACTTCCAAAGTAAAAATGTGCCACATCATGTTAACGGTGTAAAACGATTGATTTTGAGATATGCAAAAGAAGTTGAAGGCGATACCAAATCTAAGATTCAGAGCTTGAAGACGGACGAGAAAAAGTTTTTCCTTACTGTTGATGAATTGACAAGTCCAGCGAACGTGCGTTTCTTTAACATGAATCTTCATTATTCTATTAATACTAATCAAACCGAATTCTTCAACCTGGGTCTTGTGAAAATTAAAGAACGTGCACCAGCAAATAAAATGGTGGAACAATTTAACGACCATTTAATGAGATTCGGATTAATTCAAAATGATATTGTAGCTATAACTGGTGATGGAACAGCTGTTATACATAGATTCGGCAACGAAATACCCCCAGAATATGCGATTCGTCTAAACCATACTATGCACTTGGCAATAATTGAAACCGTTTATTGCAAAAGAAATAATGTTGAAAATTTTTTGGAGGAATCTAGTGATGATGACACTAGTTATGATGAGTACAAGGACACTGTTGATGTAAGATTGTTTGAACTCAAAGTCAATGAGTCAATGAGAAGATGGAGAGAGCAAGAAAATGAGTTGAAGTTAAAAAATCTCGTAAGAGCTTTCAGGGAAACACTCCAAGATGGGCACATCTTGAAGATGATCTTAAGAATTGGGTCTATGAAATGAAATCATTTGGTAGAAGCATTTCAACGGTCTCAATACGGCTCACAGCCAAGACACTAGCTAAAGAATTGGGAATTATGAATTTCTCAGGAGGACAATCTTGGTGCATCAGATTCATGAAACGAAGATGGAGAGAGCAAGAAAATGAGTTGAAGTTAAAAAATCTCGTAAGAGCTTTCAGGGAAACACTCCAAGATTGGCACATCTTGAAGATGATCTTAAGAATTGGGTCTATGAAATGAAATCATTTGGTAGAAGCATTTCAACGGTCTCAATACGGCTCACAGCCAAGACACTAGCTAAAGAATTGGGAATTATGAATTTCTCAGGAGGACAATCTTGGGGCATCAGATTCATGAAACGAAATAATCTTTCGATTCGGTGCAAAACGATTTTAGCCAAACGCCTTCCTGCAGATTTTGAAGAAAAGGTCAGCATATTCCGTGAGTTTTGTCAAACAAAAATTACAGAGAAGAATATACATCATGATAACATTTTCAATATGAAGTATCTATCCATTTTGATATGCCAGCTAATCACACCATTGAACAGGTTGGTGCTAAATCAGTTCCAATTATGACAACAGGAAACGAAAAAACATCCTGTACTGTTTTTTTAGCTTGTTCTTCGAGTGGATTAAAGTTACCACCAATGGTAATTTTTAAAAGGAAAAAGTTGCCTAAAGGTAAATTTCCTGATGAGTTGTAGTAAAGGCAAATGAAAAAGGATGGGTGGACGAAAAATTAATGCAAGCATGGATTGGTGAAGCTTTTATTGTTGGGGTTCCGTAAAATATAAATTAAATTAAAAAAAAAATAATAAATAATAAAAAAAAAATTAGAAAATAATAATTTAGTTAAAATTAATAATTTTTTTGATTATCATAATAATCATTTTTATGAAATTTATAAATATTTGTAAATATTTTGAGATTTGTTTTAGTTTTTCAATTTTCAAGGCTAGGAAAAACTAGTATGTAAACAATTATTATTTTAGTCTTCTCACAAAATTTTTCGCACAAAAATATTTTTTGTTGTTTCCATTAAAGTTTTTATGTAATGAATTGCGGTAATCTTTATTTTTATTTTAAATATAATTACAAATTGAGTATCCTGTAAGGGAGAAAGTTTGTCATTTTTAAAAATTAAAGATATTGCTCGTTCAAAATCGATATTGAGTTGTATTGATTGAGTGTGCTTCAAATATTTGATTTGGCGATAAAGTTTCATTCAGCTTGTGCTCAAGTGTCATTTGCAAATAAAGTTTATTAAAAAGAATTGTGTTCATTCCTTATATATTATTGTTGGAAGAAACCTTTTGGTCGATTTTGGAGTCAGATTATTAGTTTATTATAAACAAAGAAATAAAAGTGATTTAATCGTATACCCAACATTATTAAGAGACCAAGGTGGCTTCTTCCACACATCATCCTCAATGCTTATCTGTGATACAATGCGTGCACATCTTACCGAAGCTGTAAAGTCATTACTGAGACGTGCCAATATTGTCTTATCGGTTATCCCTGGCGGATTGACTAAGATTGTTCAACCTCTAGATATCTCAGTCAATAAATCATTTAAAGCTAAATTAAGAAACACTTGGGAAGAGTGGATGATGTCCGGAGATCATACTTTTACTAAAACAGGTAGACAGCAAAGAGTTGACTTTGTTACTATAACTAAATGGATTCTTGAAAGTTGGAACAATATTCAAACATCAACAATCATTAGCGGTTTCATTAAGGCAGGCATTATTAATAGTTCTGGCGTACAAGGTGTAATTGAGACCAAAAATCAAGCTGTGGATTCAGATGCAGTAACTGATAGCAATTCTGAGTATCATGAAAATTTAAATGATTTCTTAGAAAACTAATAACATATTTTGGTGAATATATTATTAGTGTTATTAGTTTATTTCCTTTGAACTGATTTATTTAAAATGGGCTTAAAATCCTTACATTTAGTGTGCGGCGTATTGTACATGTGGCTTATACGTTAATGTTTTTTTGGGGAAAGCAGGCAATGTGCGGTTTATAATATGGTGAGCTTTATAGTGCGGCAATTACGGTATTCAACATATCATCCATATTTTGGCATAGGGAATGCTGATCTGAGAGTAACTTTATTTAATTGTCTAAAATTCATGCACACTCGTATTTCTTGTTTCTCTTTCTTCCAGACGCATACCAATGGAAAGTTCCATGGTGTGCTACATTTTTCGATTTTATCATTTTCTTCAAAATTTTTAATAACTTCTTCTAATTTTTCATCAAAATGCCATGGTTGTCTATACGGCTTTACTAACACCGGTTCACCATTAGTTTCTATTTTGTGTTTCGTCAATGATGTTTTCGCAATATCCCATTTATCTGCCATGAATATCGACTTAAACTCTTTTATCAACTGATCATTGACCTTACATCCGTATAGGTCCGTTATCCTTTTCAATTTGTCTTCATCCAATGGACTATCCCTTATCATAAATACATCACTATTTTGCATTGATTTCTTAATCAGCTTTATCCAAACATCATCCAAAAAGTCCCCTCCTGCCATCATTTCTGGGTTCATTCCTTTGACAAAATAGAATTTTATATTTTTTTGGTTCCTTTCAATTTTAATCTTCTTCGTTCCATAATTTTTTAATTCCGAAGCATTTGCGCATGCTAAACGTCTTCGCGATTCTCTAATCCTAATATTTTGTATGTTTTTAATTAAACTTAATTCAATCACATTTACTCTAGCACCGGTGTCTAAAAGACAGTGTACTTCTCTATCTTTAATGTAAAAATCTATACTTGGTCTACCATCTAGTTTGTCATATTTAATGTTAAGCTTTGTTATTTTTAAAATTTCTTCATTCTTCCTTTTGTTTCTTTTTTCTTCCATTTTACTACTAAAACAGTTTCCTTCACATTCTTCTTTCCAACAATCTAATTTCCAGTCATACAATTACATATACAAACACACACATACATTCACATACACAATCACGCACACCATCATACTTATTTTTATCACTTAATGTAGTGACCCAGTCAATTATATATATATAAAATTATATATATATATATATAT
>MQRK01203639.1:19960-32090 GCA_001938485.1 Girardia tigrina
ATATATATATATATATATATATAAATTATATAAATAAAAACAATCGATAAAAACAATCATTAATATTACTGTTTACAATTATACTATATTGCCTGTGGGGCGTTTTCCTGTAAAACCGGTTCGTAAAGGAGTTTTCTGCAATCAATTTATCAATATTCTCCCTGAAAGTACTCCTCTTTATATAATCTATTTTCCTCAAAATCTCATTGTGCATCCAAATGATTCTCTGACGTTTCTATCGACATTGTTACAACAGAAGATTGTTCATTTGAAACTTTTGAACAATAAACACTAATCGATATCGAGATTTATCCATGTCGTTCTCTTTCTCGTATGCGATTTTTTTTGTTATATAAGTTTATTTATATTGGGTAAAAATAAAAAGTTCTATACATATTTATCTTTATTTTTTGTTACGTTAAAGGAGTTCACTGAAACACGTTTTCAGTTAGCTCCTTTACACTTAATGAAGCATATTGATGAACTCTCCTTGCGATCGTGCCTCCTCGTTTCCCTGATCATTTTCATACCTTTGCCTCTTATCTGGGAAGACCCTTTTAGTTAACTTTCCTTGATTTGATCTAGTCTCTTCGTATTCGCTGTCATCATTGCATTCATCAATTTCCGCAACTGGGTATTGACGATTTTGAGGTCTATTATGGAAACCTGCATTATTTTTTTTCTTCCAATCGCTGTTTCTACTGTACTGTTCTCTTTCCTTAAATCTATTCTTGTTGAGTTCTATAATGGCCATTTGTGTTGCAATATGTACACTTCACATTTGGGTAATCTCTTTTTAATTAGTAAAAATATTATCTATAAACTTAATTTTTTTTATAAAAAGTTATTTCATTTTAATTAGTAGAACATTACTTTTAATTTATCTCAAATATAAATACGATTTTAAATTTTAAAATATCAAAAATTTACAGTTCACCAAAAAGAAACCCTAACAATTAGGAAACCAATGTAAATTTATGCTTGATTGCATGTATGAATATGTATGTGATTGTATGTTTGATTTTACATATGAAAATATTCCTGAAGAGATTAGCCAACTTGAATGTGAAGATATTGGAAATCGAGAACAATGCAATAGTATGAAAACTCAAGATGTTAAGAAACTAAATTGTAAAAAGGCAAAATTAAAGATATCAAAGTTTAAGATAAATTATAAAAAACTGAAAGGACGTCCAAGTGTGGATTTTTACGTGAATGATAGAAAAGTTCATTGCATTTTGGACACCGGAGCTAGAGTAAACAATTAAAGTGAAGATAATTAAAAATATAAAAGATATCAAAATTAGAGAAACGAAAAAACGTATCCATTGTACAAATAATTCAGAACTGATCAATTATGGAATCGTTCAATTGAATTGGTTAAAGATTAAGAATCCCTTCTCTAAACGTTAATACACTTTACCTTTATCATGTTAAGTTGGTTCATTGTTTTTTATTTACAAATTTTAAAGATTTTATTCTAGAAATGAGATATTATAATAAACTTTCCGAATATCGGAAAGTTTCAATCGATTTAAAAAATTAATTAATCAATCTTATAATTGACTTAACATAATTTAGTGTTAAATTCTTAACCGACTGCTTTTAAGTTAAATAATCATTTATTAAACAATTTCTGCATCCGAAAAGCAAGCTCTAAAATAGTGAAAAAACAGGAAGTATTGTCAACTTGTTGGGAGACATACGAAATATTTGACTGAAAAATTAAAAATATTATATTATATCTAAATTTTATTATTTATTTACAAATAAATAAAATTATTTAAGAAAAAATGTAAATGAAATTTAAGTAAAATATTAACAAGAACCAACGTGGATTCAGTTTATTCTTGATAAATTGTATTGTGAGGACCATTTTAAATTGTATGAATGAATCAATGCTGTGTGTTGATTCGAGTATGTTGAACTTAGAATTATTCTTCCACCCAGATGAAAATTTGTATTTTTTATATTTGCAGTGATTGACTATTCGAACATAATTAAAATAATAATAATGAATTGATAATAATCTGATAAGTTTAAATTTTTGAAATTAATTTGAAATTTTTAAGAATAAAACAGAAAAGTATTTAAATGGATATAAAATAAACTAATGAAATATAAATATTTTAATGAAAAGATATTTTTATAAAAAATTTTTAAGCCAATAAAAGTTTATTAATTTCGACGGTTTAACCGTCATCGTCAGAACAAATGATTTTTTAAACGAAATTTACATATATCGTGCTGTTAATGATTATGCAATCAATACGTAATCAGTACATTATTTAAAAACTCAACAAAGTTGTAGAGAATGCAGTTTGAACGTTAATTTTAGGATCCAAAGATCTTAGATATAACGCTTCACATGTCACTTTCTCCCAATAATTTTTAAATTGAGTGCACAGAATTTTAAAGTGTTGTGAAGTTATATCTCCTTTATTATGTCTTCTATGTCCTGCAATGTTACTTCCACTTTCATTGCGACTGTGTTCCTGGATTCTCTTACAGAGATTGCGAGAAGTCTCTCCAATGTATGTGGTGTTACTCCGATTACATGTATATTGGTAAATGAGATCCGAAGACAATCCTAATGGCGTTGGAGATTTATTGCCGGACATGCTTTCAATTTTATTACTTTCAATTTTTTACTTTTAAACTAATTGCATTATCTAACGCCTTCAAAATAGAATTTTTAAATATTTTAAAACCCTCTGAATATGGTAAAGTTAACATATAACCAATTCCCAAACTTTTATCATTAGTCTTGCAAGATTGCTCTTGGTCTTGAACATCTAAAATTTTATTATTATTTTTTTGTCAATTAATTTATCAATAGCTTTCTTTGTTAATTTCTCAACCATCGATTTTGAATATCCATTATCATATAATAATTTGTTTAATTTATTAAGGCTGTCATTACATTCTTTATTTGTAGATGAAAGAGCCCCTGAGCGAAAAATAAAACCTTTAATCATATTTCGACGATATTTGGATTCACAAAAACCGATCGGTGTTGTATACCAGCGGTTCTCAAACTAGGGGTCGCGGAACTTTTTTAGTGGGGTCACAGAAAGCCCAGACATTGGAAATATTTTAGGCCATTTAGGCTTAAATTTCATTGCGCTCATAAGCTGTTATTATAAGCCGATAACAAGGCGGATAAGAGTAGCAATATATCGTTTAGTACTTCACTAACTTCAGTTCACAAACACATCTCATCCATACTCACACACATGCAGAGAGTGTGGGAGTCATAGAAAGAGAGACAGTATTTCAGCTCTGCGGCATACCAAATGAAGATGAGTTAAATGATCTGCTATAAATATGCATGCAGCCTAATTGCTCCACCGTCAACATATCACTCAGGCACAGACCCCCACACACAATGCAGGTGGGGCTCCTTCAACGCTCAGTTGCTTGTTCACTCCTGCTCTATTAATAGAAAGCAACCTGCCTGCATCTTTAATGTCTGTCTCCTTACCGCCTGCCTCTGCTTGCCACTCATCTAAATGAGGCTGCCTCCCACAGACCCACACATACATCACATCTAGAGTGAACACATTCATTTTCTATTTCCACGTAATAACATCCACTTGACATGACATCGTCAACATCACGTAAGCGCAGTTATAATGAGGCATTTCTTGATTTTGGATTTACCGTTCTCAATGGAAAACCACAGTGCGTGATCTGCAATGTCACCTTATCAGAGGAGTCAATGAAACCGAACAAACTGAAACGTCATCTACAGACGCAGCACCCAGAATGTTTAACAAAGCCCCATGAATTCTTTGTAGAGAAGTTGGCATCGCTGCAGAAAAAAAAACTGTGCATGAAGAGTTTTGTATTCACTAATGAGTTAGCTGTGAAAGCGTCGTATGTCACTGCTTTGCATATTGCCAGAAAAATGAAGGCTCACACGATTGCCGAAGACCTCATTCTTCCTGTAATGATAGATGTTGTAAATATCATGTGTGGGGATAAAGAAGCCAAAAAATTAAGTTTCATGTCTCTCTCCAATGACACTGTAAAACGAAGAATTGACGATATGTCCCTTTATATTCTCTCACTAGTCGTGGATAAAGTTAAGCTGTCACCATTATTTGCAATACAGCTGGACGAATCTACCGATATGGAAAATCAGGCCCAACTTCTTATGTACATTAGCTATCTTCACGAGAACAAAATAGAAGAAAACTTCCTGTTCTGCAAGCCAATGGAAACATATACTGGTGGAGGAGACCTTTTCGATGCCATCAATGATTTCATGTGCTCCCATAATATCAGCTGGTCTAAATGCGTTGGTGTCTGCACGGATGGATCAGTAGCGTGTACTGGAAAAAACAGTTGCGTAGTGAAACGCATTTTGGATGTGGCTCCTGAAGCTGTGTGGACTCACTGCTTTATCCATCGAGAAGCTTAGGTAGCGAAGGAAATATCAAATGAGCTTTATTCCGTTCTGAAAGACTGCATTTCCATTGTTAATTTCATCAAGGGCAGACAACTTAATCATCGACTGTTTTCCAAACTCTGTCAGGAGATGGGTGCTGATTACACCTCCCTCCTATACTATTCAACAATCTGTTAGCTCTCTTGTGGTCGCGTACTTAATCGCGTCTTCGAATTAAGAAATGAAGTTGGCCAATCCTTAGCAGATGAAGACCACAAGCTTGCACCAAACTTTAAGGACTGCTATTGGCTGACGAAATTGGCGTACTTGTGTGATATCTTCGACAAATTGAACAATCTCAATCTGTCACTGCAAGGAGCAGAAAAGACCGTCGTTGATAGCTCTTCAGTAATTGCTGCCTTTGATAAAAAACTGGAACTGTGGAGGGAAATGGTCAGTAACATGACATTGATGCCTTTCCCTACATTTCACAACTTTGTGAAAGAAGCAACAGATCTAAAAAGTGCAGTGGCGCCAATTGTCATGAATCATCTCAAAAATCTAAGAAAACGATTGCTGCAATACTTCGGTGCAATTCTGAATGGGACCAACACTTATCAATGGCTCGTGTCTCCTTTTGCAATCTCCTCAGAGGATGTCAGAAATGCGTCATTACCTCTTCTTGTGACTGAGTAGTTACTCGACATCTCCACGGATATCAGCCTGAAGGCTGTGTTTCCAATGGTTGATCGCAGAGCGGCAGTTTGAGCGCGGCAGCCTTGCCCAGAGCCCAACAGGTCGTATCTTGTTCTCGTTTTAGATTTCAACATACATATTGTTTTCAGTAAACAAGAACTGCAGTCAACATAATCAAGAAGTAAATCCCTATCGGTTGATAATTTTTCACATAGTAAATATTTTTCATTAGGACATTTAATTTTATAAGTAAATAACATACATACTATTTCCAATGAATAAGAACTGCATTCATCATAATCCATAAGAAATAAATATCTTTCAGTTGAAGATTTTCCATAATAATTTTTAATAAGAACTGAAATTTCGTCAATTTCTTTGATACGCAATCTTCGATTCGGACTTCTTTCATAATTGTCTTCGAATTTTTGAAAATTATTTTTGTTGAGCGACGTTCGAGCCCATGGGAACGCGCCCCAAAACTCCAGCTCACAATCTTCAATTATGGTCCTTAAGAAGACCGTATTTCTTTCGCCGATACGAAGATATCGAACTATTATTTCTAGATCTTTCGGATGATCACAATTAAAATTCAATTTTCCATCTCTGCCAACCGATTGCAACAGATTCCAAAAGGCTTGACTTGCTATTGCCAATTTAAATGTATTTATTATTAATTTTTGAGATCCATTGACGTAAAGTTCCCAAGTTAAAAGCCAAGGCATGTTAAAATTTTTTCTTCTGCAATATTCTGATGGATAATTTATCTTTTAATATAATTAAAGAAAAATCGATACCTATAAAAATTTATTGGTTATCAAATTTCTAATTCATTAAATAAAACATTAAAACAAGATACATAATCAAATTAATCAAATTTCTTTTCCTTTTTTTTACATTTTTCATTACATTTTTTTTACAAAAATTAAATTCACTAAAACATAAATTTTTCGAAACTCAAACATTTTAATATATTTTTTTTCTTTTATATTCTCAAACAATGGTCCCTCTGCCAGTAATTTGGAGTGAACTGTTACCAAAATACCCAGTTCTTGCTATGTATGCTGTGAACTTTTGCTACCATTCGCATCTACCTGGTCATGTGAGGCAGGCTTCAGTGCAATGACTACAATCAAATGCAAAAGCAGGAATCGCCTAAATGCTGAAAATGATCTGTGCCTGGTGCTAACTAAAAACATCTCTCCTCGAATAGATTTATTGTGCAGTAAATTGCAGTGTCATCCCTCTCATTGATTTGCCATTGTTGTTTAGTATCGTTAATGAAAGCATCTTCTCTGTGTCGATTTGCGGAAAATTTTTTGTAAAAAGTTGGGGTCGTGAACTTTCTTTAATAAAATTTAAAGATTTTTTGGGGTCACCATAATAAAAGTTTGAGAACCGCTGTTGTATACAACCCCGTGTCAGTTTTCTTTCTGTAAATGTCCGTCTCATAACGTCCGTTTTTTCACTAAATTAATTAATCAAGAAAGGACAATTTTTGAGACAATTCTGGATTTACAATATCTTGTTCTTTCTCCATAGTAAACTGTACATTTGAATGCAAAGAATTCATATAATTTAAAAATAGAGAAATATCTGTTTCATTTTGAAAAATTAAAAAAATATCATCAACATAGCGTTTATACGCTAGAGGATTCCGACCGACAAAAGAATCGATTTTATATTCAATAGTCGAAAATATTGAAGCCAAAGTGGAGGCTAATGGTGAACCCATAGCTTATCCATCAACTTGTTTGCACCAATCATTATTGAACAAAAAATGAATATATGACGTGTTATTCTGTGCACTCAATTTAAAAATTATTGGGAGAGAGTGACATGTGAAGCATTATATATATATATATATATATATATATATATATATAAGATCTTTGGATCCTCAAATTAACGTTCAAACTGCATTCTCTACAACTTTGTTGAGAGTTTTTAAATGATGTACTGATTAAGTATTGATTGCATAATCATGAACTGCACTATTAGGTAAATTTCATTTGAAAAATCATCTGTTCTGACTATGACGGATAATCCGTTGAAATTAATAAACTTTGATTGGCTTAAGAATTTTGTATTTCATAATTTGCTAATTTTATTTCAATTTATTCGCAACTATTTTTATAAGTTTACTATAATGAAATTTAAAATTAAAATTAATTTTCACAATTTGATATAATATTTTTATTATATTGATTTCTTATAAAGTTATAATAAATTTCTTATAAATTTATTAATTTTATTAAATATTTTTTAAAAATTAAATATTTTAAAAAGATTTAGAAAATTTTTTCGAATAATCACTATTAAAAATAGAAGTAAAAAGCCTATGAAAGCGATGTCAAACGGTAAACTATCATCCGAGAGTTGTGATGACTCTAAATGTGATAATAATAAATATTCAAATAATAATTTCCTCAATTTTCTTTACAATAGCATTTTCAATTCTCTGCGCATAGCGAATTTTGTTTATCTCCCACCAGATTTACGTTATAGATTTTTATGAATAATTTTTAAATTATTGGATAAATAAAATAAAGTAAAAACGATAATTTGATTATTTTTGTAGTTAAATCAATTTTAATTCAAGACTGTTTCAAATAGAAAATAATAATAAAAAAACAGATAACAATGATCCAGAATCTTTCTGTTGATAATCAGATTTGTGTACAGATTAAATGACAATTTGACATTTTTCAATAAAACTATCAGTTTGATTTGTATTCCGGGATAATATTCGATTTGAGGAAATTTATTAGAATATTTTACAAATTATTTTACAAAATTTTCAAATAAAATGAAATTTTTGTGTTAGAAAAATTTAACAAAATTGAAATTTAATTAATGAATTATTTTTTGAAGTATTTAGTATATTTATTTATCAATTACTGTTTCAAATAAAAATTCAAATAATATGAGTACAATTATTTCATATAATGATTTCATTTTCGACGAAAAATGATTTTGAATTCCAATAAACCGAAATGGTTAATTATCGGCAATGAATCGATATGGACAGTATTGTTTCCAGTTTATTTTATGGATTTTACAAGTATTTGCAATGTTACGATTCGTATAATGTCATTTCGATTAGCTCTAATTCCAAGCAAAACGTGATGTTAAGACGCGATGTCATCGAATGGTTGCAATGAAAGGTTGATATCGATGTCGCCAATGATTTGGTTTATTTGGATGAAATAGAGATGTTTTTCGATGATTGTCAATTTTGTCAAAATATGTGAGTCGCTCTCGACCGCCATCTAGCACGAGTGAATCACGTGTCACGTGCCAGAGATCATTGATCATCTCGAGATCACATGCAGATTTCTTCCGAATCATCTGGAGACAGAGTTCTCAATTCTAAATGATAAATAAATAAATGATAACGATTTATTTCAAAATATGATCAAAAATCAGGACCATTCAAAAAACGAAATTATTTTTAAACAACCTAATAATTCCTTTTGTGTTGATTTCCATATTTAGTAAAGATTAATATTAATGTTATTTTTATTATTGTTAATTAGTTTTATTAATAATTATTATTAATAATAATAATGTGTTTGTGTTTCATTAAAATCCATATAATATTCATGGAAAGCAAAATGATATCTTATTTGTGTCTATTCAAGTGGTTTTCCTCATACATATATTTAAGTAAAAGATTTGTATATTTATTTTGCGATTTATTAATTAAAGCTAATCTAAACAGAACGAACGTAGTCAGAGATGTCATTGCATATTCTACATTAAAACTGTTCAGGAAATCTTTGACTGACTAAATTATCCGGATAAATACAATATTTTTATTCAATTTATTTGTACTTAATAATATTCTTCTTTATTATCAGTGAAAAGAAGTCATAACATATTATATTATATAATTGTATGATTTATCATTATCTTTATTGTTATTATTATTATTATTAGTGTTTGTAAGTGTTATCATTTTTAAAATAAGAAATTTATGTTTTTTTGGGGTTAAGTTTGATTTCCCAATATTAATTAAAATAAAAAACAGGGAAAAGTAAAAAATTTATTATATTTGATATGATTACTTAAATAAAAAAATAGTTTTTATTTTTAAATATTTATTATAAATAAAAAAATATTATATAATAATTATGTTTGGGGATTCGGCGAATCCGGTATGGTAGAGCTGAATTCAGTTCTCAAACGAGCCGTTAGAAGATAAAGAAAGTTGCGTGGGTAAAAATTCTATATATCGTATACGGATAAAGTAAATAAAAGGAAAGAAAATCGCACGTGATTTAATTGCTCAACTACTCGTTAGAAAATCGAAAATGTGCTCATTTCTCGATTGGAAAGACATGAAAATTGTTTTTTAAAAAATATGCGAGTTTATATTTCTGTTGGTTAGTCGATCGAACCGAGAACGAATTATTTTAATTAAATTATGTTAAGTGTATATATTATGTAAAAAAAGTTATAAATAATAGTTATATATATTGTAGAAAAGAAATGATGTCAAAAATAAACCTACACCACAAGAGAGATGGACATTTGATATATAAATAAAAATAAAATTATTTTTATTTATATTTCAAATGTTCATCTTTCTCATTCCCACAAATATGAATTTGTTAAATTTTTAACAAAAGATAATACTATTTTATCTAAAAATTTCTGAAACAATTATTATTATTATTATTAATATATTATTATTATTTATGGACTAAAAATATATGGTTGACAGAACTAATTAACATATATCCAATTTTACATGAATCAAAATTTCCTTTCCAAATGCCGTTTAAATTGTAGCTTTAAAAAATTTCTCCACATAAAATTGGAATAAATTGGGCAAAGTAGCCAAGAAATGTCAACAAGAAATATGAGATGTCTTCCTTTTCCTGTTTAAAAAGAATTTATGAATACAATAAAAGGGAATTTTATACTGAATGTTTTTGATAATAATTTTATGTAATTTATTTAAAGATTTTCTCCCAGAAATTTAATGTAAATTTAATCATTAAAATCATTATTTATTATTTTTGATTTATTTATTTTTTTCATAAAATACTATTTTTATTTATCCATAAATTATTATTTTAATAATAATTATTTTTTTAATTCATTAATTATTATTTTCATTGATATTAAAATTCAAATTCGTATAAATTAATTTTTTTCTGTTATTAATAATTTATAAATTATTTAATTAATTTATTAAAATCTTAAATCGTTTAATGGTCAATAATGAAAGAAAAAGTTTATTTTTGAATTAAGTTGTCTGTATTAATATTAATGAGATTTCCGTTTGTTTATTTATTTATTTTCATTATTTGTTTTGGGATTTTTTGTTTTATTTTTAATTATCAAATTTCAATTACAGTTTTATTTAATAAATTCAAAAATGAAAAAAATAATTTATTCAGATTTTTTTAATTACCACATTTTTGATGAGTAAATGAAAATTAAAATGGTTAATAAATGTTAAAAATTTATTGCATTAAATATCAAAGAACAAAAAGGAAAATAATTCTTTCAAAAATTTTTTGGAGGGATTTTTATTTTTAATGATTTTGTATAAAATGCGTAAATTGAACATTATTTTTTTTAAAAATTAGTTTTGTAGTTTTGATTAAAATTTTTTTGTAAATTAAAAAGTTAATAAATTTTTACGTTATGTTTTCAAGATAAAAACAACAAGTTTCCATGAAAAGCAAAAAGAAATCTAAGATAATTGTTAGTTAATCCAACTTATATGGATTAATATAGAAACATGAAATTGTAGAAAATCAAGTGTTTTTTGAAGTCATTTAGAATTTCAGTTGATTGGAAAGAAAGGGGAGAACATCTGAAGTAAACAATAAGAGAAAGTCTAAAAAAACTTTATAAGAAAGTTATTGAAAGAAATAAGGATGAAATAATACGATATCCAGCATCTTCAATGGCTTTAACTAGGACAAGATAGTAACATGTTTGAATACATTCCTTAAACAATCAGACTGGTAAACAAATGAAGATAAACGATACTACATCAAGCAGAAGTCTAATATTGGTGGTTACAGAACTTGAAAGAAAATCTCTTCTTGCATTAACCCTTCTAGGTTGAACTACTAGTTTGAAGTACAATCAATCTCTCAAAAATATTCATAATTAAATTTTTGTTCTGATAATTATAACGATTCAGCAGATGTAACATTTGGCCCATTAAACGAGGTTTGAGGTTATTGTTAATATTATTTTTAACTATGACATTACATATATTTACATTGAATTTTAATGTATCTCCTATCTACAACCCTATTCATGTTTCTTAATTTTTTGAAGTTAAAATAAATAACAAAGAAATCACATTGATGTTGATTTCTTGCTAAATATTGAAATTTTTCAACTGGTCTCTCAGTTTTCTAACATTACTTTAAATACTTGCTCTATTTTTCTTTTATAAACGTAACGAAATTAGAGGGAGTATGTTAATCGGACAATATAAATCTTAATCGTATTTATGAAATATTAATTACTGAAGGCAATTAAAGTTGATCGAAATGTTCAACAACAATATATTCATATATATATATATATATATATATATATATATATATATATATATACTGACTTCCATAATTGTATACTTTAATATACTTCCATAATATACTTTTCTATTTTTTACTAAATCGTGAATTACTTAGGGAGTATGAATCGGTTCATAACTTTTAGATATTTGCCTGAAAGATAATTTTAAGCTCTACAAGATGATATGTATGTCTAATTTTAAACTTTAATAATAACAAGTAGGCCTTTAAACGAAATGTTTATTAAAAGTATACAATTATGATCGCACAATTTCTTAATTTGAATAATTGGGTTTTTTTTAAAGGAAACAATTAAATCTAAATATTAAAAAATATATATGAAATTTAAATATTATAATATGGAATAATATGATTTTTTTTGTTTTTAATTTAATAATTATTACATTCATTTTTTTATATTTTAGAAATGACAAAATTGAGCAAACAAACGAAAGATTTATTGATTGCTGATGCCAAATGTGGTTTT
>MQRK01203652.1:4482-16862 GCA_001938485.1 Girardia tigrina
ACCCCCATAACGGTTGGGTCCTACCCGAGCACGTGCTCCATGATGCGCCTCATTATTTTTCGTGCTACATTTAGGCAAAAACCCAGACGCTTTAGACACCACGTTCTCTTCTCATGGTAGATCACTTGGTAGGGCCATAGACTCCGATCCACTTTTATCTGAAGGTATGCCCGCATCAAATCAATGATCTCGAGTTATTTCCCCTCTCTTCTCCATTTGCGCAGATTCTCGGCGCACACAATGATCTCTGTGGTGTGACTGGAAACAAACTGGTTCAATTTTCGATAATCGAGCACCGGTCGAACTTTCCCTTTGGACGTCTGAACCACCGCCATTAGTGGTAAGACCACCTTGGGCGTTTCCTTGAATGGAATAAGCCACCCATTCTTTTTCCTCTCTGTGAGCACCTTGCTCACGTCTTGCGCATGCTGCTGGACTGATGCATATAGGGCCGCTCCTCTGAGTGACTGTGTCGATGCTTCACCATTCTTCCCCTTCCATGTTGCTGTTTATGAGAGGCCATTGAATTCAACCAAAAAATTGGCGTCATCATTCCGCCTGCGCGCCGGTTGCTTCAAACTGCTCACTGCCTCTCGTTGCTCAACTTGTTCGAACGTCGGAGCACCGCCTCCACCGGGAACCCACACTCCCTTGAGTTGGCTAATAATATTCATGCAGAGGAGGATCCCGGTCCTCGACCCTATGACTTTTGGCACTACTATGACACAGCATCTGATCCACTTGCCACCGCACTCGATCGGCAACATCGGCCGGAATCTCACGCCCGTCGCCGAGCTGTCCATCATTCGCACCGTTTCATTCATTCGGATTAGATATGCCGAACAGATCAACGCCCTCGCAACAACCGATGTCAAACATCCCGTATCGACCATTGCATTCGCGTACCTCTCTCCTACTTTTACTTCTACCCACGCAATAGTGGAGACCCACTATTGGTGTTCCGCCGGATTGGCTTTGCATTGTGGGCACTCCCTTGCAAAATGGCAATTTTTATTGTAACTGAAACAACTGCTCAGTCGTTTCGGCTCTTGGTCTGAGAATCTTTTGGTGCGTCGCTTCTCGAATGCGCATTCGCACACCAAATGCTTGAACCCGTGACAACGAAGAGAGTGTAAGGGTCTGTACGAAAAAACGTATCTGATAGAGAAAACACTTGAATAAGTCTAATGAAACCAACCGATAACTATTTGATAGGAAAATATAAAGGGAGAAAAATACCGACAAAAGAATATGAGGAACCTAAAAACACATAGGGAATTGTTATAAATAATTAAACTTCAATTGTTATTGAAACTGGAATTTCATATTGGAAATGACATTTGATGTTAATTTCTATTTAATCTACAGCTATAAAAATTAAAAATTTCTATTCCAATTATTTGAAACGGGAGAAAAGTTTAATATCTACAAGCAAAGTTATTTTCCCTATAGGACAAAAAATATTTTGTTTATAAAGCCAATTCGAAACACAAGTTTTAGTATTTTAAGCAATAAAATTATGACGGATACATGTGATAAAATTAATAAATATAAAATAATGTTAACGTTTCGTAAACAATTAACAAATTAAAATACTTTTTCAGTAAAAGAAGTTATTCGCTCGCTGCTCTCATTACCACAATAGTAATTTACAGGATGTTGTGTACCACAAAAATTATGTTTATTTTGTAAAAAGTAAAGTTTTTTATTTTTCAATAAAAAAAGAATTATTTATTGAGTGGAAGATAAATTATGTAAAAAAATGTTCAAATGCAAATCTAACAATGATTTTTATTTTTCTAATGCATGTCTGGATTAATAACTTCTAGTTTTTGTAAAAAGCATTTTGTTTGAATCAGTTGTTTTACTGTCAATTTCAAAAATATAAATTTTGGCGAAAGTTAGTTTTGTTTTTTGATAAAATCTGCTATGATTAAATTGAATATGCGAAAAATCATATTTTTTATTTCCTTTGAGGCCGTTTTGTCAGCCATTACATCCTTGGAGATTTTCAGTCCTTTTGTGGTGGCGTATCGTTGTCATTCCGGCGTCGTTCTCGATCAATTGATGCTCGCCGAAACAGCTGATTTGTCGACCGCGCTACAATGTATAGTTTTCGACACCAGGCTGTTTTTTGATCGGTTTCCCGGAGCTCGGAGTCAAAGTCTGGCGTTTCAGTCGAGCCCCGAACCATCACACAGGGGAAATATTCCCACTTTCAACATGTAAACCTTTCTGAACTCTTGTTATTTTTCCGACTTCACAATTTTATACTTATGAAATATCATTTTTATCTTACGGAAAATTCATTTTATGTTCAGAAAACTGTGTGGATAAAAATGCAAAACAAATTCTTAACTTAAAATGGTAGGTAAGATCAAAATGAATTTTGAGGTATTACGTCTACAAACAATAGGGGCAATGTAAAGTACCCTCAGACAAAGGATAAACATAGTTTAATGAATGTCAAGGCATTTTAATGATTTATCACAGATGGTTATTCATTTATTTCATCATTTCTATTTTTTCATTTTAATGTGGAAAACATCATTAAAGATTAATGCAGACATATTTTTAAATATGACTTAAATAACGGTATAAAAACCAGAAATAATGAGTTTATTTTAAATCAAAAATTGAAACCTTTTTTTACACACTTTATGTAAGCTTCATCTGCCTATTTGTCTGTTACAAATCTTGTAATCGACTTTTCAATCACTTCCCAATGCTCAATTAAGCTGAAACTTTGCATACTTGCTCATGTCCGAGGAAAATACATGAATCAGTTAACAGATATTTTAGTGTACATATAAAAGTGCGCAAAAATATTTGTTTTAGTATAATATTTTATTTAATTTTATCTCTATCGGGGATGATAAGCCTAATGACAATTTAAAGAGTGATTTAAGAAAAGCAACAAATCTTGACTAATAGAAAAATAAATTTAAATGATGTTAAAATATTACTAAATTTAAAAAAGCAAGATATCTCTAAATTTTCTAAAGTAAATGGAGCATATTCTATGGGGAAATAATTTTGCCGACACTAACATTTTTCTGAAAAAACATCAAAAATCAAAGAATTTCGTTTTGATTTTTTAACAATATATTTATAGACTATTTATACAAATAACATAGAAAAAAATATTTTGAAAATATTTCTATTTTTTATGATTTCTTTAATTTCTATTTATTTCTATATTTCTATTTTTTATGATTTATTGCATACTCAAAGTGGGAAATAATTTTTCCGACACATGGTATTTGGTCTTAAATGTTATATTTTTCTGAGAGATTTGTGTTCAAAATTTGGTCCATTTGCCTTTGGCATCATGTAATCCGATGATCCGACGTGGGAGACTGTCATACAGAGATACGATATTGACCTGGGGAATTTTTTGCCATGCGGCCGTGATTAAAACTCTTTCAGTTCGTCTTTGTTGTTGAATTGTCGACCTTCTTTGTAAACTTCTCGAGCTAAAATCGACCAGACGTTCTCAATAATGTTCATATCTGGTGATTTGGCCGGCCAAACGTCTCCACGGTCTCGAAAATCGGCCAAAGTTGATCTAGCCACATGGATTGGAGCGTCGTCTTATTAAAATTTCAAGTCTAAGCCAGCGCATTCGTAGCCATATGCCGGAAAATGAGGGTCGACCATCTCCTGATACAATGTGGCATTCATTCTAGTTGAAATAAATGACATTGGCAACTTTTTCTAGTAACCCATGGCACCCCATCACATCCCAGAAACACCGCCAGATTGGCGCTTGCTGTAAAATTGAATATTAGAATATTAGACCTCGAATTATTCGTTTTGTTTTAAATGGATAACAGTTACAATGAGAACAGCCAGCGAATAATGGTTATTACTGAGGGTTTCTTGTATTTTTCATTATTTGCAAAACAGAAACTATTTTATATTATTCAATTCAAGAACCTTCAACTGCATTACCTTTATTACTAAAGTCATTAAAATTTTGGTTTTACATGGGCTATATTTAATGTTTGATAAACAATTATGTTTTAATTGTCGTGTAAGGGAAAATGATAAATAATGTTACGTGCAATTTTCACATAAAATATTTACAAAAAATAAAAATATAATTTATTAATTTGTATGCGTGTATTTTAAATACAAACTGTCGTCAAATGTCATCACAATAATTCAATTTCATTCATAATCATTAATTAAATTTTATTGTTTATAACAATTCCCTTTGTGTTTTTAAGTTTCTCACGTACTTTTTATCTTTATTATTCTGGCTTGATATTTTCCTCTGATAAAGTCGTTTGTTGGTTTCATCAGACTTCATCAAACGTCATTTCTATCCGATGCGTTTCTTCGAACCATCCACTATTCCTTCTACAGGTTTTCACAGAATGTTTAATATAATTGACCTAACTTTTATCAACCTTTTCAATTTTTGCTTTCAATTTCAAACTTTGACTTGAAATCTTATTCTGATGTTACTGATCGTGGATTTGATTCCCGAATTCCGTGGTAAAATGTGAGATTATAAGTTATTCAAAGGGATCTGACAATCAAAATCTAACTAGTAAAGATGCGCATTTTGCAGGGTTATATTGCTAGAGTGACTGGTAATTTATATTATTTCCTACAAGATTTACAAGACATGGATGGAATTAATTTATATCATTTGAAAAGGGTGCCATGATTTATTTTCACTCAAGTTACTTTAATACCTTTAAGCATTCGATATTCCTTATTGTTATTCTTCATGTTCTAGTTTTTACCTCAAAACGAAAGTACATTGTAAAAGTCAAATAATTTCTGTTAATTTTTAGTCGAAGTCAAACTCTTTTTACTTACCACAAGACATTTGACTTTTTCTATTAATATAACAGACATTTCATTAAGATAAAAACCTCTCAAATGTATTAACACATACATGATTATATATAATACGTTTTGTTTTAAAGCACTTATGTTAATATTATCAGCTTCCGAGTAAATGTCTTATAATTTCAGTATATTCCTACTTTATTTATTGTATCCCGGAAATTCGCATTTCACAAATTTGATAACTTGATAGCTTTTTCAATAACCTTATTATGTTCCAATGTTTTTGAGTCTATTAATAGTCATCCAGTACTATATTGATTCTCCTGTCTTTGTATTTGCTATTGTTTCTAGCATGACTTTGTGTTTCGGGAGCCTCCAGCTTGCCTAGAGACTAACCGGTGGTAGCTGAGTCTTGAATTTTTCTGGACCCATTTTTATTTCTCAAATTCATCATTTCTTTGATATTTTATTTTTAGAAACAATTAACCATACAATACTAGACAATATATTGAAGACTTTTCAACAACTCCAAAAATCGTTTCAGAAAACTTCAATTCGAAAAAAATGTAAAAATCGTTATTCTCAAGCAATCGCAAATTAATTCGTTTCAGTCCAAGAAAAAAATATTTACCAAAAAATTCGCAAAAGAATCATTTTGGTTAACCAATCAGAGCGAGTTAATCGACTCGAGTTTTTCATCCATTTCTTTGTATATTTAGAGATAGATTGTGTTTGATTTACAAATCAATTAATCAATGTTTTGATTAATTGATTTGAGAAGATCAACGTTGTAAAAGTGTAAGAAACGATTAACTTATAAAAATTCTTGAATACACTTATAATCAATGAGGAAAATAATAAAATGAATAAATTTGAATTAGTGAATTAAATTATTTAATTAACGATTAAATTTAAACTGACTCATAAAAAACTTTTATTCGGGATCATAAACAAAACAGGAAATTGGTCAATAGGAAACGAAATAGAAATTAAGTTACTTTTGATTATCGGTAGTCCAGGTACACAATTATATGTTAGAGTCTTATACGAAGTGGTAACTAAAGAGATCGTGATACTAATTTCTTTAGGTTTTTCTTTCTAAATATTTTTTGAGGGTCAGATTGATTGGAAATTGTCTTTTCTTAATGAATCTTTCTTTTGGTCTGAGTTGAATTATAGGTTTTTGATGGTATAGTTTGTTGGTTGATTGAAGAGAAATATATACTCAAATTCAAGAGCTTTAGTTTTTTTTCGTGGTTCAATTGGAGAAGCGATTTATCAAAATCAACCTCTAGTTTTGAATGACACATGGAAAGAAAACAATATTTAAATTCTGACTTCGGAAGTTTGTTGAGACAAAAAGAAAAAATAAAATTCTGTTCGCAGGTAAGTCCAAAAAGAAAATATTATAATAAAATTATCGACTAATTTTATTAATGATTTTTTTTAATTTAATTTGTTATTTTTGATCCTCTTGACAATGATTAATGATTAGATGTAAACATATAATTACATACAATTATATTACACTAAGAATATATTATAATTATGGTATAATATTAACAGAATAAATAATTAAAATATAAATAGTAATAAATAAATATATGAGATTAGTGACCATAACAAACATAATTAAAAATTGAAAACTTCTAAAATGGAGAAATATTTTTATTTTATAAGGAATGTCTTACATTTTTTTCATGGATTATATATTATATTGATGTAAATAAAACATTTGTTTGGAAAATCATATGCTTAAGATTTATAGCCGGCGTTAAAATAATCGGCATTAAACTTGGAGTATCAATAAGGCTGTGTTGAAACGTTAGCTTTTGATTTGTTTCTTCCATTCATATGATTACTTTGCAAACCATCTCTGTGGGTATAACGCAATGATGCAAAGATATATTACTTAAATTGAACCACTTTTTATTGCTTGATCGAGATAGAATTTTGAATTTAAGGTGAAAAACAGGGCATGTTCATTTTTGTTTAAAAATCAATTTAAATTTACTCAATCAATTAATAGATTAAATAAATACTTGATAAATTTGGTATATTCAGCAATTTTAGTATGGAGGGGATGATTTGTCTCACCAATGTGTGGACATCCAATCTCTTTCGAATGGTATTGAGCCTCTGGGATCTTTAGAGGGTCCACCTAAACTAAAGAAACACTAGTAGCTCCCCGATAAATCTCCTACGGCTTCCTTGATAGAAACGACCACCCATGGGTTGTATAGCCATGGTTCTTCATACCCTTGACTGTATTCTTATACTTCGTACAGCCGCGAAATGTACATCTGAATTCTCTCCTTGCAGTTAGGTCTGCAATCCTAAAAGTCAGATGTGTTTCTTCAGTACCTGTCACTTCCTCCACTGCCGTCAAGATAGTCGGGTTGTCCGTCACGGATTAAATCTGGTTACATTGAATATTGAGCTTTTCGACTTTTTTTCTGTGTTAATTGTTGTACTTGTTTGTGCTGGTGTCATTGCTGGTTCTCCAATTTCTTCTCTCTCTTCTCAACTTATGATCCAGGTTGAGGTGCCTGGTCAGCTACCCTTTCGTTTTATATGACTTTTTACACAATATGCATGACAATGGTAATTGTTATTGTTGTGTCTCGTTGAGCTGATCAGGATTAGTAGAAGTGAAAACGGCAAGGTCCCTTTCGGTGAGTCTGTTCAGCTCCTTCCTTTCGGCAAACTCCTTGTAGCATCCTTCTACTTGACATTGGTGAAGTTTTTCTCTCTCGTTGATCAGCTATGGTAATATAAATTGTTATTCATTGTAAATATTTTATTTGAATTAAAAATTTTGTTCTGACTGACATAACAGTATTATATCTGTCACAATAAACAAATAATAATTATTATTAGTTGTTAATACTTTACCTTAATATTTTAAGACTAATAATATTTATTATAGTATCTTTTGTTAATATTAATTAAAATGCTTTTAGTTTCATTAAGATCTAATAAATTGTAAAAAATATTAACAATTTAAACTGAAATATATTTATGAGGAGTTACTTAAAATTTTCATTCGTCAAATAATTTATGATTATTTTAAATTTGAAAATATGATAATTAAAAGTTATTTTAATTGACTGATTGTCAATTAAAGACAGAATTTCGAAAAAAAGTTTGTCCTCTAAGTTATTAGTCTTTTGATTTTAGAACGATAAACTATCGCGGCCTTAATGAAGACAAACAAAATCGTGCAGGCGTACGATGGCCGAGAAAATACTTCGATATGGATTGAGCGATACCGCGAGTGAGCGAACACGCTGAAAGAAGACAAATTTGTAATGCTGCGCTGGCACTAACTGTCGAGGCATCATTTGCGTTCAGGGGACTGAGCGAGGCGACGCGGTAGGATTTTGAAAGAGCGCTGCCGCGCTTACGGAAGCTTTTATGCGAAGCACCAGGCTTTCGTGGGCGAGACTTGCTTCTCGACGGCTGACACCAGGCGATAGTGTTGTCGTGTTGATAGCCGATCTGAAACGGTCAGCGGCTGTAATTTGCAGCAACAGGAGCATTCAAAAGGCCTTTGTAGCCCTGGCCTTTATTAATGGTCTGCTCGACGATGCAATGAGAAGAGTGGAAGCCGAGGCGCTGTGAAAAGCACCAAATCTGAGAGCGCTGATCCGGCTGGCGAGAGTTCACGTCAGAGAATGACGAGAGCCCACTGAGGAGATAGCAGCTGCCGCTGGAGCTGCAAACCGACCTCCACTGACCTAGCCACCAGATGCGGAGGGCTCGAGATGCTTTTGCTGTGGCGGAGGCGGGCATTTGGTGTGCGAATGCGCATTCGAGAAGCGACGCACCAAAAGATTCTCAGACCAAGAGCCGAAACGACTGAGCAGTTGTTTCAGTTACAATACAAATTGCAATTTTGCAAGGGAGTGCCCACAATGCAAAGCCAATCCGGCGGAAAACCAATAGTGGGTCTCCACTATTGCGTGGGTAGAAGTAAAAGTAGGAGAGAGGACCGCGAACGCAATGGTCGATACGGGATGTTTGACATCGGTTGTCGCGAGGGTGTTGGTCTGTTCGGCATATCTAATCCGAATGAATGAAACGGTGCGAATGATGGACAGCTCGGCGACGGGCGTGAGATTCCGGCCGATGTTGCCGATCGAGTGCGGTGGCAAGTGGATCAGATGCTGTGTCATAGTAGTGCCAAAAGTCATAGGGTCGAGGACCGGGATCCTCCTCTGCATGAATATTATTAGCCAACTCAAGGGAGTGTGGGTTCCCGGTGGAGGCGGTGCTCCGACGTTCGAACAAGTTGAGCAACGAGAGGCAGTGAGCAGTTTGAAGCAACCGGCGCGCAGGCGGAATGATGACGCCAATTTTTTGGTTGAATTCAATGGCCTCTCATAAACAGCAACATGGAAGGGGAAGAATGGTGAAGCATCGACACAGTCACTCAGAGGAGCGGCCCTATATGCATCAGTCCAGCAGCATGCGCAAGACGTGAGCAAGGTGCTCACAGAGAGGAAAAAGAATGGGTGGCTTATTCCATTCAAGGAAACGCCCAAGGTGGTCTTACCACTAATGGCGGTGGTTCAGACGTCCAAAGGGAAAGTTCGACCGGTGCTCGATTATCGAAAATTGAACCAGTTTGTTTCCAGTCACACCACAGAGATCATTGTGTGCGCCGAGAATCTGCGCAAATGGAGAAGAGAGGGGAAATAACTCGAGATCATTGATTTGATGCGGGCATACCTTCAGATAAAAGTGGATCGGAGTCTATGGCCCTACCAAGTGATCTACCATGAGAAGAGAACGTGGTGTCTAAAGCGTCTGGGTTTTTGCCTAAATGTAGCACGAAAAATAATGAGGCGCATCATGGAGCACGTGCTCGGGTAGGACCCAACCGTTATGGGGGTAGCTGATGTGCACTATGACGAAGTCATAGTCTAGAGCAACAAAGTATCAACGAAGTGGGTAAGGGCAGAGCTTGATAGTTTCGAACGAGCTACCAGTAAAGATCAATGGAGGCAGAGTACTCGGACTAGCAGTACGAGAATCTGTGGGCGAACTCCGTTGGTATCGGGACAGCCAAGTACCATTCTTGCGGGAGAGACTAACACGACGGAAAGTCTTCTCATGGGTCAGCTAGCTGGTGGGTCACTTTCCGGTAAATGGATGGTTGACACCGGCATGCAACTTCCTGAAACGGTGTGAAACCGCCAGCGGTGGACATCGCAGAGAAGCTGGCGGAGCGTCTCAAGACCGAAGACCCGGTGAACGGCAGATGAGAGGTTCCTGACCACGGTTGAGGTCGCGTCTAGTGCGACGCCAGTTCGATTGCAACCGGTATCTCTGTAGAGATAGGGGGCACGGTGGTTGAAGATGCATCATGGTTGCGCAAGAAGGAAGACTCTGCTCAAATCAACTTGACCGAACTCGAAACGATCAACGCAACAATAAAAGCAGCCGTCTCGGCTACCGTGTTCAGGTGGTTAACTAACGCAACCAGATGTGACGGACCGATCAAATCTAGCGGGATGAGTGAGCTGCTCGTAAAACGACGCATCTGCACAATCAAGCAAACGATCGAATAGGAGCAGTTACAGAAAACCCATGTTGGTATTCTTAATAATTATATTTGTCGTCGTTTGTCATGATGCTATACATATATGAAAGCCAGATGGAATTAAATTCTCGTGAGACCGGCGTGCGCCTGATGATATGATTGATGGATTCTACATTGATGAGTTGATGAATAATTTCCTCAGTAATTGTAATCTGAAATCTTTGATCACAGAAGAGTGTAAAAATTCTCCAAAAGAAAAGTTGTTTTCTTTATCTGGAGGCTTTGTAAATTTGTCTCGAAAGGCAGCGTCCTATTAATCTGTCACCCAATGAAAGTATTGCCCCTTTTTCTGATGGGTCTTTTGGTTTGTCAGGTTTCGCCGATCCTTTCGGATGGACCTTCGGGGCTTGTGACAATATTCCCAATAAAAATGGATATCATAAATGTCAGATCTTAAATGCATCTGAGGATTTCACTAAGACATAAATCAATAATTTCGAACAGAAAAAAGAAGTCGTCCAACAACAGCCAAATTAAAAAATAAAACTGATGAATCTAACGGAAATTCTGTAAGAAACCGTAATTGCTCCGACTCAAAAAATGCTACGGCAACTATCAATAAGAAAAATTCTTTCAAAATTCCAGTGAAAACATTAAATGGAGGACATAAACTGTTTTCAACTCCTCTTCTTTTGTTGTGAACCGCAAAATCGAAGATAATGAAGGAAATGTGTATACTCAAAATCTAACTCATCCAACTGAATGTTGCGAAAGTTTTACTGCCATCGCGTCAAAAATATCTTCTTTTACCACTTCAACTTCCAGTGGGAAATAAATATTTAGAATTTATTTCAGTAAAATTGCTCATTGTGCAGACATTTGTATTTTGTAAATGTAAATAATTTTAATTGATCAGATTCTGTATGTTTATCAATATACACATATAACATTAAAAAAAGAATTGTTATAAGAATATTGCCAAAATGGCATATAAAAAGGAAATAATAAAAATAAAATACCACGACTTGTACAACGTGGTTAAAAATTTGTATTTTTTTGTGTACCTGATCAGAAATTAGAAATTTGTTTTAATGAATAAAAATTTGTGATTGTGTAAAAAATATAATGTTATTCGGAGTTGAATTGTTTTTTTTTCTTTTTCAATTTAAATTGGGAATCAAAATCGAACTCAAAAAAAGATATCAAAAATGGATCGGGAATCGGAATCAAATTTCACCGAAGAAAACAATTTCTCAATGATATCGACGGAAGAAATGAGCTAATTGAATCCGTATTCGAATATTCCGAATGAATCGTTTCAAAATTTCGGTAAAAATTCTCATTTTGCAAACAGTAATGGAATAATGGGATTTGACAAATGGAAGTAGATGAATCAAAGTACCGTTAGACGGTCTTACAAATTTTCAAAGCACTTTTATGCAAAGCTGGAGGCTCTCATGAAGATCTGCACAGGCCTGGTAGTCGAAAGAGCCGGTCAACCGAACGAGCTCCTCATTTACTTCAACGCGGACATAAAATTCAACGAGATTAATCACAATGAATTTGATCGATGGCACACACTGCTGTTGGATCAATGCTTGAAGCAGGTCAATGGAATTAGGCAGTGTCCAAAGTGCGCGAAGTGTTATCGATCAAAGAACGGGTCAAAATTGAGTCTCAGTGAGGTTACTTTGTGTTTGTTCCCCCATGTCCCGGAAACACTGATTTCCAAACCCCGGGACGCCGCCAACACACTGCGCCCGCTCTAACACCAACGGATGGATTACGTAATATTATAGTCCCCCCGAAATATTTTTCTGCGTATGCGTCTGACATACATACATATATATGTAACTAATACACAAAATTATTTTATTAAAAAATTATTAATTATTTGTTTGGTTTTCGAAGAGTATTTGTAGAACAATAAGTAGTGCTAAAGTAGTCTCTGCCACATCCAAAGTTCAAAGTTTCCTCTCAAACAAATCGAAAACAGTTTGTGATTTGCAAGCTAATCTGGTATATA
>MQRK01203657.1:13264-30804 GCA_001938485.1 Girardia tigrina
TTATATTATAAAATTATTTCACGCAGCTTTTAATGGGAGTGGTGGAACTGGGTTTTTTCCTGGAGAGTTTCTTCGAAGTTGGGATTCAAATTGGAAACACCAATTATAAGCAATGATTGTAGATGATCATCCGATAAATTTTCCCTGTATTTAAATTTCAGATACTTCATCCTGGAAAAGGTTTGTTCGCACAAATTTTTCTGGCAACACAATTTATTGAAGATGTGTTCAACAAATCTGCAAAGCCGCGGTCTTTTGATTGGAATTATAAGGTAGCCAGAATGTACTTTTTAGTGCGTAATATCGTGCTCATTCTAACCGAATGCGCTCTTTATCGGCGCGAGATCTATTACCGACGAGCCACGCCATTTTTATTTTACATAATTTTTCAAAATATTTGGCGGGCCGGATAAAATCCCCTAGCGGGCCGGGTTTGGCCCGCGGGCCGTAGTTTGGACACCTCTGGTTTAGCAGATTAATGAAGCAATTCTCATATTGATGGTATAAGCTTTTATATGTGGAAAGATTTAATATTGACGTACGAATCAGTATATCCAAAGGTAGTTAATTTTGCAGATGGTTTGTGGAAAGCATTCAATAAGCTAGTATCTCTTATATAATATAACATTGGCATTATTCAACAAAATCGATTAAATATTGGACAATATATTGAGCCACAAATAAGAAACAGATAGTTAATCCACGTTTGAAACTGCGATGTAATTGGCTTCTTAGTGTTCAGCATAAATATGATTGATTCATGGTCGGTACACAAGGCAAACCGTTTACCATACAGAAAATATCTAAAATGGTTACAAAAATAATACTTGGCAAGCAATCTTTTATTGTAACACAATAGCCCTTCTCGTGGCTATTCATTGATCGCGATCAATAAGCTACAACTCTTTACTTTTCTTTATCGTCCTTCTGTGTTAACACGGCTCAAATAGTGTCGAAACTAGCATCCGTATCTATAATAAAATCTCTTTTCATGTCTGAAAAACACAATATCGGGCTTGTCATTAGTGCATTCTTCATCTCTTCGAATGCTAAGTCTAGTTCGCTTGTCCAATTCAGTTTTTATTGTTATTTGGCCAACATAATTCTTCTCATACTCCAGCTTTCTTTGCATACTTTTTTATAAATCGTCGACAATAGTTAAAAATTCTCAAAAAAACTGCGTAAGTTTTTAACATACTTTAGCTTCCCAAACATTCGTATTGTTTTAGTCTTCGACGGGTCCGTTTTTACACCGTCTTCGTTAACTATATATCCTATGAATTTGATTTCGCGTTTCAACAATTGAGATTTTTCTGGGTTCATCCGCAATCCGTTAACACTATATTTGTTGGGATTTTATTAAATTGTCTTTAATTTCAATTATTCTCTTTTTAAAACACAAATCTTAAATCTTTATCTTTAATCGTAAGTCTCTATTCTTTATTCTTTAATCAATAATCTTTAATCAATAATTCTTAATCAATAATCTTTAATCTATAATCTGACTCCAATTAATCAGAAGGGACTTCCAACATAAATATATAAATAATGAACACAAATTCTTTTATGAAACTTTATTTCAAATAACAAATATTGTCAAGACAAAAATAATAATAATTCAATTCTTTATGACAGAACAAAACACAAAACAATATTTCGTACGAGTTAATAGATTACAGTAAAAACCGTGAATCTCCCAAAACGAACGATATTGTAAATTAAAACAAACCTTCTTCTCCCATACGGGGTACTTATGGTTTGTAAGATTAATATTTTAATAAAATAAAAATAAAATAAGATTTTACGTTACTTGTTAACACGACTCCTCTTAGTTAGATTTCTTGTAAGTATTTTTGGGCAAACTAAAACTAGATTTAATGTTGTTTATATAATAAATTTCCTCAGCCTTGAAAATTGATGAGATAAAACAAAGACTAAAATATTTATAATTTTTGATGAAGTAAAACAAACATTTATAATTTTTAATTCCAAGTTTTGTCAAACTAAATATTATTTTGTTTGAAGTTAATAATTTTACTAAAAGAATTATTTAAAAATTTTCCTTTATAAAATTTTATCAAAAGTGTTCACATGTATTTTTTTCGGAACCCTAACATATTAAACTTGATTCAGAACAAAATAGTGTTGCTCCCGATCTTTTATATATACCAAGATATAATCTAAGTATACAGTGACACCCTTGATTCCTCCGTTTCTCTCCCGAGGATTTTGTCTGTCAGAATATCAATATGTGCCGTTGTTGCTGCTTAGCATAACTATCCCTCAGTATATCGACCTGCATCTCCTTATAGTCAGTTTTCACTGAATTACTATACGGATGAGTTATCGGACTAGACCAGATTATTAATTCCCGAACTATCTGGAAGATTAGATAGCAAGAGATAGCATTAATCGTCATAGCATTATAATCGTCACTGTCAAAGATCGCCGTCGAAATTATTAGAATTCTTCAATATCATTAAAAGAAAGTTTGAACTAATTCAACTCTTATAATTACCAAAGCAATATTCGACCAATTCAAAAGATTAAGCTCACCACCATTAGTCAATAGCTGGAGATTTTATTACTAGCACTACGGTGCGAAATTTTCTTAGGAAATTCGTTATTTTATAGTCGATAAACCTTAAGTATAACAATTTTTGAAACGGTTTTTAAGGACACTATTAAATATCCACTAAATAAATTCTCATAAAATAATTAAATTAACCAGAAAAATTAATAAACCGACACTAAATAGATAAATTCAAATTTCTTTAATTACAAAAGTTTATTATGTTTGAGATTTTCGCTAATTATAAGACTCTCAGGTTTAAATAAAGTTCACTTAATTTAAAATCGTAAAACTAGATTGAGAACTTTAATCAACAGAATAAATAAATCAACTAAACAATAAGGTCATTATCAAAATAAAACTTCCATTAAATTGGTCCCTCAGAATAACCTATTTCATAACTAAAATAATTCACCACTCGAATTAACGCTAAAACTCATAATAGTCTCACTCATTTTATTTGTTGATTTCATATAAAAATAAAATTTTTATAACGATAAACTCCGCTAAGTTTTGTTCTTGCTTTTCTACTTACAAACGTTAATTTCATTAAATTTTATCATTCTTATTATTATTGCTTAATTCATTTGTCCGTATTACTCGTACTATTATTATATAATAAGTTAATAAGTTATTATTAAGTTAACAAAAGCTCTTATCTACAGAATTATCTATCTCCAAAACCAATAGATCCGACAAAAACATTTTCTTGTTTTACTAATGTAAATTATTCATAATCGAAGGCCACTCGAATTTAACTTGCGAAACCGAAGTTTGAGACGCCTTTTGCGAAATAAAATTAATCTCTAGCCTCCAGTAAGTCTATAATTGTTTTTTCATTTTTTATCGCGCGTCTAACTTCGTCCGCTCCCTATCACGCCTTACTTCTGAAAATAAATTTCTAATCTCATTTTCGATCGAATAATCGACATACCTATTAATAAAATCAAAACCCTAAATTAAAGTCTAAACCGACATACCTATTACTAAAATTAAAACCCTAAATTAAAGTCTAAATTCTAGGTCAAATTCTAAATTAACATAGGACAAATTAGCTTGGTCTGCTAAAAGGGAAAAAAAATAAAATTCATACTCATAAAGTTGTATTTATAATGTAACACATATTAATGAAAAGGGAACTTTGTCTCGATACGTTATGTCGCCCGATGCGGGTGGGCTCGCGAATCCGCGCTAACGAGAAGTGCCTCGACACAACCTTCCGTAACAAATGATTCCATCGATATAGAAATCGCATTAACAATTATTGGGTCTGCGCGATTCCCTACACTCTTCCACTGCGCGTTCGATCGTAAATTATCTCGGGGCATAGTTGGAGGCGACGACGGTGGGGCGACGGACTAATTTACTCGGAAAATAAGTATTTACTATTCATTAATAAACTTTCTAAATAACTGTAATAAACAACGAAAGTAAAATAAAGTAAAATGAAATGTAAAACTGCAAAAATATTATTCAATATGTTTATTAAAAACTAGTGACCCACAATCAAACATAATAAATTAAAATTTACAATTAAATTCCCAAGTTGGGAGCCTGTCAAATGTCTCGGTCGTTTGGTCCTCTTCCTCGTCGGCGCGTCACTCGGATGAAGCGTTATCGTAAACCGTCGGGTGGTTATAGCGGGATATTCGTGGATTCCGCTGTCCTTGTTCAAGCTCGGTGCGCGTTCTGTTTCTTCTTCTCGTGGGCGTTCGGTGCTCTTTCTTTAAATTGTTTGTTTTGCTTCGTGTCTCGTACGCTTCTGGAACTCGTTGTCGTCAAAAGTAGTGCAAATAGTTCGTTGATAAATTTATGAGCGAAATCGCTATGTAGACGTTCTGATTCTCGGCAGTGTGACTGTCATATTTATAACAGCGTTATTGGTCTTGTCGGGGTGCGATTTCATCGTGGCCGCTTCTGATTGGCCAGCATCGATAATTTTGTTTTTCGATTTGTCGGGGTAACTTGTTGCCGTGCAGTATGTCCAAATATAGACAATGACTGCTTCGTCACATGAACAAGGCCTGCTTTGTCACCGATGACTAGTCATCGCGTGATGATGTTTTTTCTTTGTGGGCCTGACTCATGGTAAGTTTTGTTTATTTTTATTTGTTTTCTTAATTGGCCTTTGTCCTTTTTTAATTAATTTATAATATGTCTTTACAGGGGTATAACTTTTCAGGGGAACATCTCACAGCTTTGCCGATTTCGTTCGGGGCCTTGTCGTCAACGGGGCTACAAGTGGAGGGTCTGTTGACCTCGTAGTGTTAACGGATTGCCTTCGAAGTAACTTTATTAATTCTTGACCTCTTTTTAATTAATTAATTTTCTTTTTAAAGCTCTTAGTGCCTTTCTCAATCTTCCGGAGTACAACCCTTTACTCTCAGGAATGTACCTCACTCCACTCTACTTGGTGTGAAGCATGTGTTCATTTTCTCTTATCGGGTACGTTTTTATTCCGTTTATTTATTTTCTTGACGGATTGTTTTATGTCTTATCTCGGCGTACAACATTCCTCTGGGTGATCGGGAGTATCTCAAACTTAATTTGTAATGTTATGGTTTCTAAATATATGTATTATTCTTGTGATTTTCGCTTTTTCTCTCTTTGTTAATTGTTTTATAGTTGATATTGAACCGTAGTGTTATAATTAAATAGTGTTCTTTCTTTTATTTTCTCTTCTTATATTTATAATTCTAATTTCTATTTCTCGACCGCAACATATCCAACAAACACTTCCACTGTTTCCCCTGAATTTCCACTGTAACACTCGAACGCCCAAACAACATAAATTGCTGTAAAACGACGGAAGGATTGAACTATCGAGAACGGACGGAAGAGCAAATCATTATGTAGAATACTTTAATCTGGGAAAATTGAGAAGACGACAATTAAAAGCATTTGAAAACTAAGAGATGGATGGAAGATCATTTCAATATTCAAATGACTACAATCAAGGCATAGAGAGAGTATGCCTTTAGGCTGGGATGGTAACGTAAGATTGTGAAAAAATTAATTGACAAGTCGACAAGTAACCGATTTTTGTAATGAAGTAAGATTTATGAATTTGTAACCGGATCGTAGTAGTCTTTAGTGACAGAGTGGGCGCAGTTGCCCAGTTGCAACTTTGCGGAGCTGGTTGGTGGTCAATGGGTCACAGATGAATAAATGAATATCTATTCTCATCATGGTTGGCGATGCAATTCCAATGGATATTAAGCAACCTCATAACTACTACAGAACGACTTTCTAGTTTCAATCGGACAAACTGAGAGAAAAAAAGCAATTCCGGTTTATAATCGATAAAATTCATATTACGAAACGAATCAAGTTGTTTTCTAGTTATTATTCATCATCGACTCATTTGGTAAATTATCCATTGTCAATTTACTTTAATATTTCCATTTGAAACTCATTTCAAATAAGAATTTTCAAACAAAGCGTTTTTGACAAAAATTTCATTTAATTCAAAACCTTTCACGACAAAATTAGCCAAGTCAAATTCACACAAAACTTGTTAAAAATTAAAAATTTAAATTAAAATTTTCGCTACATTATTTTATTCTCAAAAATTATTCAAGTCATGTACAACAATGTTTCAAATTTCCACAATAATTAAAACTTTAAAAAATTATTTTCCATAATACATCAAGTTTATTTATTAAAACAACCTAAAGGTCATTAAAAAATTTTTATTTAATTAATTTTTTCAAAGCAAATTTTTGAGAAAATTAAAATTTTATCCTTACAATATATTAATAAGATTAAAAATAAATCCATAAATAATATATTATAAACAAAAATACAAGAGAAAACAATTGCGTTCTATGATTAAAATAGAATGAATCTATATTAAAATTTAATTACTGTCATGTACAAAATTATAAAGCCATGTTTAGGAAAAGATTAAAGATATTGCTACTTTTACTGGGAAAAATATAATAAACCTATAGAAGAGACACTTTTGTTTGATTTGATGCCGTAAGAAAAGAAACCCCATCATTAGGCTTCGGTTCTGAATGAAATATAAATTTATCACGAAAATCTGAATTTATTTCTTGAATGGAAGGACTAAATTTGATCTTTTCTGTTCCATCACCTTCCAGTTCTTTTAAAAATGCCTCCGATGGTTCTGCAGTAATATCTGTCAGACTTTCGTCACTGTCGCTATTCGATCCTAGTGCGGTTATCTCAGCGTTATTATCTAAACGAAATGTAACAAATTTCCCGTTAGAAATATTTTTATTGTTCAAATCTATAATTGGAGATGCTGTAATATTGCTAGATTTATCGTCGCTTATTGAAGAAGCATTATCATTAGATGTTTCTTCCTGAATTGTGAATCCCATTTTAGGTTTCTTATTTGATTGATTAGTTTCTTCATATCGAGTATTTTCAGGAGACTTCATAAGTGAAAGAGAATTGCTACATTTATAGTAACTATTATGAGGCATTTTATTATCTACATATAAAAAGAGTTATCTCATCAAAAAAAAATTTAGGTTTACCTCCACGGTCTTCAATAATTGGCTTTGGAGACATTAAACCAGAATAAATTGGTTTATAAATTCTTGTTGGTGGTAAATGTTGAGAAAGTTGAACATACTCAGTAAAATCTAAAGAGGAAACCAAACGTTAAATATAATTAATTAGAGAACCAAACATCATATAATACTTAATATTAGGTTTCCAAGTATGAAATTTGTAAGCATTATTACAAAAATTCAAATAGTTATATTAGGGTGAACCAAAAGTCTTCGTATTTTCTACGTCTTTTGTTCAATTGTTTTTTATTACCAAATAAAGATATTTTATATATATGTGTCATATGTTTTTAAAGCTCTTAAACTGCTCTATCATAATATACATTAAAGTTTCTAATTAGTCGTTAATATAATTTTTATGGTCTTTTAGAAAAATCAAGGAAAATTTTGAAATTCATGTTCTTTTACGCCATTACTGGAAACAGGACTTAAACGCAACTGCAGCAACAAAGAAGATATGCGAAGTTGAAGGCGATAATGTGGTATCAAATCGCACTGCTCAAAATTGGTTCAAAAGGTTCAACGAAGGCGAAATTGACCTCGGAGACAATGCACGTTCAGGCCGACCTATCACCGTAGATTCCGGAGAAATTCGTGAAGCCGTCGAGACAAATCCATCAATAAGTACTCGCAGATTGTCGGCCGAACTCATTATTCCTCAAACATCCATTGTACGACACCTTCAAGCTCTTGGCAAGGTCAATAGACGTTGTCGAGAAGTGCCTCATGAATTGACACAAATTCAAGTCGAAAAGCGTTTCGAAACTTGTCAGAAATTGCTTGAAAATCCGTGCGATGACCGTTTCATCCGTCGAATTGTAACTTGCGATGAAAAGTGGGTTTACTTCAGTAATTCAGACTGATAAAATCAATGGTTGGACCCCGGAAAAATGGCGAAACCGGTAGCGAAACGAGATCGTTTCTCAAGGAAGGCACTTTTGTGTGTTTGGTGGAATTTCGAAGGCGTGATTCACTTCGAGTTGGTTCCAAGTGGTCGTACCATTGACGCTTACCTTTACTGCGCCCAACTTGATCGAATGTATGCGGCACTTGGTGAGAAATACATCACTTTGATCACTCGAAAGTAAGTTCTTCTACAACAGGACAATACAAAACCGCACACCACCAAACAAACAGAGGAAAAAATCAAAAATCTCGACGCCTTTGAACTTCTTCCACACCCAGCGTATAGTCCGGATCTTGCGCCATCCGACTATCACCTTTTCCGCTCTATGGTACACTTTCTTCGTGGTCTCAGCTTCAATAATCTGGTCGAGGTCGAAAACGGGTGTCACTAGTTCTTCGCTTCTAAGAACAAGGATTGGTACCGCAGCAGGATCGCACAACTTACCCATAGAGGGGTTCAAGCTATAGATTCAAATGGGCTTTACTTTGAAACTTAAAATTTTTTTTATTTATTGTAAAATTATGTTTAAATTTTTAATAAAAAATACGAAAAGACTTTTCGTTCACCCTAATAATTTAACAATGACTAGACATTTTATTGCTAATTTTTTTATTTGATTGCTGCATATCTTGGCTATTAATGCTTCGGATATAATGCTTCTACGTAGAAAACAGTCTCGGATTTGTTCAGGAAATTCATGAAACGTAATTTTAACCTCAATAATGTGTCTCGGTACGTAGGTAGTGTTGGGAGCGTTGTTGAGTTCATAAAAATTTTGAAGTTACAATCTTATCAAATTAATAATTAAACAATTACATTTCATAAAATATTGTTATAGATATGTTTAAATAAGATTTTCAGAAATTTAATGTAAAAAATTAATTCATGTAAGAAATAAAATAAATTTTATGGTAGGTTTATTAAAAGATTTATTATAAAGTAAAAAGGTTAATTTCAAATTTGGTGAAAATATTTAAGTGAAATAAAATCAAAAGTAAAATAAAGTTTTGTGTTCATGACAGCGTCTTTTGATCAAGAACCCTATAGGTAGATAATGACGAACTGAAGCTAACAGTGGAGTTGGATCCATCTCAAAGTGCTCAAGATTTATCCCTAACGTTTGCTGTTACTAAGTAAACAATATTGAATCACTTAGCTGAAATTGGCAAAATGAAAAAGTTAGATAAGTAGATTCCAAATGAGTTAAATGAAAAGCAGAAACAAAAGCTTATGGATGCTTGATTGGTGATATAGTAAAGAATAGTAAAAAAATAATAAAAAAAATATTTAGCAGACGTTCCCAAGTATTTTTTATAAAGTGTAGAAAAACTAAAATAAATTTTAAAAGCTTAGATTTATTAAATAAAATAATATTTAGTTTGTAATTTTTCTATCAAATTAATTTTATTGTATTAAAATAAACATATCCCAGAACTAAAATAGTCTATATATTATTAATATAATCCAATTTTCACTAAAATTTGAAAAACCTCTTAATTTATTGCTTTTAAAATAAGTTTAAAATAATAATTAAGTTAGAATTTTTTTCTGTTTGTTACCTTCCACATTCGAGTACACTTGACTGAAAATAGGTAAACGATAATCTTTTTTCACCGTAAAAGAATAATTGACTTTAATTTTAGTTACTAATTAGTAGAAACACAAATATCACTATTTCGAAAAATTTTAGATATTAGACATAATTAATCAAACTTTTGTTTACAAACTTCTGCGTACATAGAAACGGTTCTATGTCGATTCGACTAATGTCACTTCGATTACGATTTTAAAATATTAATTGTTGATTGTAACAAAAATTAAATCCTCAATAAATAAATAATTAAATAGATAAAACTATTTTTGAAAAACAAGTGAAACTGACTAAATTGATTTTAGAAATATTGCCGCAATATTTCACCTCTATTCTATTTGTCGATGACAAAAATTTATCGATAGCTCTCTTAATTACTTTAATTATCACTCTTATATTAGAAATATGTTACAAAAAAATAAAATATTGCTTTTGTCAATAAATTTTCACAAAATTTTAAAAAAGATTAAAAATTATAACATAAACCCATTAAATCCATTTTTTGGCCTGAAATCTTACAATAAAATTGTTCCATATCTTTTAAAATTTATCAATAAATTTCATATATTTTTTGTTTTTATCTTTGTTAATAAACAGAAAAAAATGTTTCCCCAAATCTGGATTCAACTGAACCAGGACTTTAAATATTTTTTTTTATTTTGAAAAACATTTTTGGACGTCTTATACCCATTTTACAGAATCTAGAAATAATGGATAGTGTATAAACTTTTCTAAAAGATAATATTTTACAGAAAGTCTCTAAAAATTTATATAAAAATTTTTATTTTATGTTAAAATAATAAACACTTATTTTTAAACAAATATTATTATTAAACTATTGTTCTAAAGAACAGTCAGAATAAGAAAAACTTTTGTTAATTTTTGAGAAGAAACCATATCTAAATTACATAAACTCATGCAAAATATGTTATAACTCTAAAACGATAGTCTATCTGATTATATGTGTGAAATGGTTGATTGTTTAATTCATTATGTAAAAATAGTCGAAAAATCTATAAAAATTGGTTGAGATTGCTATTTTTAACATTGATTTTAGGATCATGAGATCTTATTAACGAAGTTTCACATGATACTGCCCAAGTAATTTTTAAAAGGCTTTCACAGAATTTTGAAAACATTTATGCTCAAACTACATTAACAAGTTTTCATATACTCTTCGGGTTCCGAAAAATATAAATTTAAATTTTAAAATCTAATAGGAAAATAAAAAATAATACTCTGGTTAAAATTAATAATTTTTGATTATCATGTTAGTTATTTTGATAAAATTTGTAGAATATTTGTAAATACTTTTAGATTTGTTTTAGCAAACTAATTTTCAAGGTTAGAACAAACTAGTATATAAACAATAATTATTTCAGTCATATTCTCAACAAAATTTCGGACAAAAATTATATTTGCTGACCCTATTAAAGTTTTAAATTTCATAATGAATTACGATAATCTTTTTCATTTAATTTTTGTTAACAAATCTAGTATCCTGTAAAGGAGAAAGATTAAAGTTTAACTTTCAGATATTGCTCGTTCTAAATTGATATTGTGTTGATTGAGTGTGCTTCAAACTATTGATTTAGCGATAAAGTTTCGATTGAAGTTTTGTGCTCAAGTTGTCATTTACAAATAAAGCTTATTAAAAGATTTGTGTTCATTCTTCATATATTATTGTTGGAAGAAACCTTTTGGTCGATTTGGAGTCAGATTAGCAATTTAAAATAAACAAAGATAGAAACGAATTTTAATTGTAATACCCAACAATACTCAGCAATATTACTCTTACGCCCTTTGTAAACGTGTTCTTGGACTCGTTTGCAGAGATTACGAACAGTCTCTCCACTGTATGTGGCATTGCACCCATTAAATGTACACTGATAAACAAGGTCCACACACAAACTCAAAGAATTAGGTGATTTATTACGAAACATATTTTCAACTTTAAATGAATGAGATATAATTTTTAAATTTAAAACCTTATTTGTTTCTTTAAGATTAAACTTCTTTAAATGTTTAAACCCTTCACAATAAGGTAATCTCAATGTATAACCCGATGTGGAAGAATTTTCAATCTTATGAACCTATCGGAATTTACCTTTAACAGTTTAATATATTATTATTATTAAATATATTATTCTAAAATATCTTATGAAATAGCATAATTTTATGTTTTTTCAAAAAAATTGCCATTATTTTTTAAATTTAATTTTTTTTGTAATTACAGATAGAATATTCATTTAGAGTTATTTTAGAATTCATTTGTACACAAGTAAGAAATAATTACTATAAGATAACAGCAGCATCTTAATTTTTTTCTTCAATCTTGCGGACTGTTTTTATTAAGAAATTCATTTAATTTAAAAATAAAAAATTGAATATTAAATATAACATATTTTCAAAATTTCTAAAATAATTTGAGTTAAAATGAATTCTGATAATGACGTTACAAATACTTCTCACATTAATTATTAACACTTTTTTTAGTAATGTTCAATAATTTTTATTTTTTAATATTTTTTTAATAGTTGTATCAGTTGTTTGACATAAATCTTCAACATGTGAATAAATTATTGGAGTTATTCGTTAAGAAAAAATAATAAGTTTAATTCAAATGTTATTATAATATATTTAGCAAATTTTTTTAAACAGAAATTTGATCCGAAAAATCATCAGTGAATATATTTAGTTAGTCATATGAAGAGAGTGACTAAAGGTTTGTGAACCTTTAAAAATAGAATAACCACGCACTATGTAAAACCCTAGAGTTAAACTCTGATTTAGATGGCAAACAATTTTATTATGAATGAAACAGTAAATTGATGTCACAACAAATAAAATGAATGAATAGATCTTGAAGGTTAACAAAATGATTGTACAGTCTCGATTAAATTGTAACAAAAGATATATATATATTTAAAAAATAATTTAGTTAAAGCTTTCTTAAGAAATATATTTTCGAAAATGGTTCTAAGTTTCATACTCCATCATCAGCGATTATAATTTAATTTGTAAAATATTTGAGTGTTAGTTTTAATAGATGATTTAAAATGTATGTTTTACTTCTCTAAGATTTCAGTGGATATAAATCGGATATTTTTTATTTATTTTAACTAAGGCTAAGATATAAAGTTGTAGACCTGTAAAGTTCCTAAATATGTCTGAGTCCAAAAATTCTCATTAGCCAAAGTGGTTCAGACAAAAATATTTTTTCTTCATTGAAGAATTTCGTAGACAATGATGGTGTACAACACGACCTCTGTTATTGTATGACGACACAATGAAATTTTCATTTATTTTAGAGAGAATTTTAAAGGAAAGGATTACAAAAACGTCAAAATATCGGTCGCCAATACCATGTACTTGATCTGATTATTTGTCATTTGTTTGATTAATGTTTCGGTTACGCCCAATATGAACTATATTTTCATTGAGTCAGTTTCCAGGGAATATGAAATTCTTCAGCGAAAGCATATGGGAGAAGTGAGACTAACCCTTCTGAAAACTAGTTAGAGGGACGTTTCAAATTCATCTTTGAAATGTGTGAATCGTTTAAATTTCATAAAAATTTAAATAAATTTAAAGTTATCAAATAGAGTAAGCACAACATAAGCAGGTGAAACTCCTGCAAAATGTTTGCTATAATATCCTATTTCCTTCTATCGTCAGTCAGGGATCAGTTAAGGAACGTTTACAGTTTCATTACCGGAATAGGCTTCTGTTTGGTTTTCCAATAAAACTTGTCTAAAAGAAACGCATGTTTGAGAATCAAACTGGGTTTTGTTTGATACTATTACTGGTGCGATGGACTAGATTGCCATCTCGATCGGGCTGTAAAAATGAGAGAAGAATTACGATTTATCGATTAGGTTTTGTCTTATTGTTGAAAAAAGCGAATAAATCGAGGAAAAAAACAATTTGGTCTCCTACGCTCACCGGAGGTAGGAATATATTCAATTCGTATATGACAGAGAAACAAATCACCGGGGACAGAGTGCGATGGTTTTGCTGCAAGGATCGCTCTGTGATCATACGTATGACTTGTGGTAATCTACTATTTCCCCATATGGATGTGATAAAGTGTTAAACTGCTTCAAAAAGGGGCCATCAGTTTTGGATGTTACTCGATCCATTATGGTTGCTGAGAGAGCCATGAAGTAGTGGAAGAAATATTTCTTAAGATCAAATGAGACAAATACCTAAACCTGAATTAAATTAATACTAAAATCCTTTGAATAATGCAAATTATTCTGAATTGATGTTTAGACTTATAATTGGTTAACGGGTACGCGAGATTTTTCTAAATTTTCCAGAAATGGACGTCATTTGAGTTTATTTTACATAAAATTTCGTCCTTCCAATCAAGAGTTAAGCTTTATAAATATCATAACCGTAGTATACATGTTGCCAAACTTATTGATAATGATCAAAATATTAATTATTTTAATTATTATATATATTTCTAATTTATTATCTAGAACTGATAATGGCATTTTTAATAATAATGAAAAGAAAGGCCCTTTTTTAATATTAAATTTATTCCCAATACAAACGCGTTTCACCATTTCGGCATCTTCAGTGCAATGAAATAAAGTGATTAATTGCTATTTATATAGTTGAAAAACTATTACGTCATACGTCTCAAAAACATGCTTTTTTTCCTTTTCTTTAAAAAAATAGAAAAGTATTTTTAATGATATTTTAAAAAACTTTAATATGATTGGATGAATCACCGTGCACGTTTAAGCATGGATTATGATGCTTTATTAACAATGCTTCGGCAATAATCCTTTCATAATTTGTGTCAAAATTATTTAAAATCACTTTAAAATCTTTATTGTAATCCATAAGATTACCTTTACATCTTTTAATATGGCTCAATATCGAACTATTTCTACTCGATTGAGTATGTTCAGCAATTCTAGTGCAGAGATGACGACTTGTCTCTCCAATGTACAAGGCTTCGAACTTGTGACATTTGAATTGATAAACTAGATTTGCCTTAATACACAAAGGAGTTTTTGATTTTTTGGAGAAATAGTTCCGGCATTTATTAGTTAAAAAGATTACTCTCAATTTTAAGCCAACAGGTGTTCGATGTTCTAAAAATCGTTTGAAATCTTTTTTTTAGCAAAGGAGTTCGGAAACAGTTATTGAACAATTTTGGAACATTAAAAATGCAACTGTGCAGGATGATGGAGCTCCTTGTCACCGCTCTGTTAAGAGAACTCACACATTTGACAAAACATTTATTACATTCACAATTTTGATCATCTTTATGACTATCAATAGTATTACTTTCACGTAATTCCATCACTCAATGTTTTACTACTCCTCCTTACAATTTGAACTAACTCGAAGAAAGTTATTTTATTTTAAATATTTAATTTAAATTTTATTGGATAAAATAAAATTACTTTTTATAATCATTTTAATTTAATCATTAATTTGATTTTAATTATTTAAAAATTTACAAAAATAAAATCAATAAAATTATTTAAAAGTTACAATAGTAAAAATTAAATATTTGAATATTAAATCTAAATTTAAATAAATTAGTTTCAGATTATAAGAATTAAAATATTAATCATCCATCTGATTTGGAGAGGCACAATCCCAATTCAACACAACATTTAAACATGCAAGCACTACACAAAAACATCCACGCACCAAATATTCCTCATAGGCTCAAAGTTTGTTCTGAAAAGATTTACTCAGGTGGGATTAAACATATGAATTGGGTTGGACAAAGTTCTAATTGCAATCCAATTTAAAATTTTTGGATGGATTGGAAAACAAGGTCAGAGCTCACTGCGCCAGAAAAATTTCAGAATAGAAAGCCACCATTATTTATGTATGGAATAATGAAATAACACTGCAATACTACCAGAGTTTGATATGCTCAATGCCAAGGGGATTTTCCACAAAATATTGACTTGCATGCAGTGTAGACATGTTCCTGTCCCTCTACTATTGCTATTATGCCTGTATTGTTACTGCATTTAGTATTTTTCCATTCATTATTATGGAAATACATGTTTTCCACATGGTGTCTTTAATTCAATTTCCCCACTGTATATAACAAATTGATGATTGTGCAAACATCTTACGTAATAACTAATTAAATATTTTCAGCAAATTGGAAGAGATACTTTTTTGGACATTAATGGACGTATTAAGTGATTTAATCAATAATACCTCACAAGTAACTCTTTCTAAATACTTTTTAAATTTACTGCACAATATTTTAAAATTGGTTGTTTTCAACTCCGATCTACAAACCTTCATATTATCAGCATTATTCTTCCAAATACCCAATCATCCATGTTCCTTAATCCATTTACAGAGATGACGAGACGTCTCTCCAATGTATGTGGCTTTGCACCCATTACACGAAAATTGATAAACCAGATTGGTACATAAAATCAAAGGAATATGAGATTTATTACTGAACATACTTTGAATTTTGTAAGATTTAGAAATGATTCTTAAATTCAAATTTTTATTATCGATTGATTTTAAAATAGACCATTTAAATTTTTTGTAACCTTCTGAATAAGGAACGACTAGTGTATATCCAATATTAGAATTCTCATTAGATAATTTATCTGGTTTTAATTCATCTTTACCCTCATGTTCTTTATTCATTATTTTACCTACCTCTCATTAGTTAGTTTCTCTAAAAATGATTTTGAATAGCCATTTTCTGCAATAATTCTGTTAGTTTATCTATGCTTGCATCAGCTTTTTCATATGTTGATGACAAAGACCAACATCTAAATAACAAACTTTTTATCATACTTCTATTATACTTAGGTTCACAGAAGCTTTTAGTAGTAGTATATAACCCTATATCTGTTTTCTTTCTATAAATCTTTGTCTCGTAACGACTACCTTTTCTCTCAATTAATAAATCTAAAAATGGTAAAACGCCATTCTTCTCAAGTTTGACTGTAAAAACAGTATGAGAACGAAGAAATCAATATTAGATTTTTTTAACACTTTATTACTATTTTGTCCGTTAGCAGATTTGTGACTTGTCTGAGTTCCTTTAGGGTGTTGACATGAAAAGAACTTCCTCCAGTATCAAGACTGTCTCATATTACTTGTTAAGGTTACGGAAAATAATACTGGAAAATGTTTCAAATATTTTTTTATAAAAACATAAAATTCTCATCGAATTAATTTTAGTAATTAGGAAAATGAATTACATGATTCAAGAATGTTATATAAGTTGTATTAACATATTAATTTATTAAATAGGGAAAATCAACCACATAAATCCATGTGTTGAAAGCAAATGGCACAACCGAGATTGAATTAAACAAATTTTTAACTACTTAATATGAATTGTAATATGAAGAAAATAATTAAAATATTTTACCTTGATTGTCTTTATTTTGAATCACAAATTTTAAACTGTTACATTTGCCCATGTAAGGGTCAGGAGAGGCGTAATCGATTCTGTTACTGGTCTGTTGACTTTGGAGAGAATGAAAACTTAAATTAGTATTCGAAACTGATGATAGCGATATCTGACTAGTTTTGAGAGGACCTCTTAATGATTTGTAATAATTCGATTCTTCCTTTTGAGATGATGAATTTTGAAAAATAATTTTCTTTTCAATTTCTTTCAACTAAAATAGTTAAATAAATAATTATATTCTGCAAAGAATATCATTATTAATAATTTTCTTTAACAAAAAAACTTTAAGTATAGATTAATCATATTAAACGTTTAAGACTTGTGAAATAAAGGTTCTTAAAATAATTTGCTGAAGAAGAAAAAATCATAAAAATCTTAAGGAATAATTAAAAGATGTATTAGTATTAAAGTTAAAGGCATTAAGTAATCTTTAGCAACTGTTAACATATTGACTTAAATATATATATATATATATATATATATATATATAT
>MQRK01203657.1:33764-44326 GCA_001938485.1 Girardia tigrina
TTTCAAAACTATTAGATTTTATTTAAATTATTATTACAATGTAATTATATTAAAAGTACATTAATAGGTAGAAATTAAACTGACTTTATTTAAGTGCGGGTTATACGTAAAAAATTATAATTTTCATAGAAATTTTTGATATTTTTAATGTGCGGGTTATATGCAAGAAATTAGGGTACTTTAATTTTTATTTTTCATTGGAAACTGGTAGCACTAACAGTATAAGTGTAAATATGATTTTGTTATAGGATTTCTTTCAAAAACACTAAATTCTTTGCAGTTTTTCACCTTCATTGGTCAAAATGGTAATGATAATTTTACAACACGTGATTTACTTTCCATAAAGTTTACTTGATAAATAGTTAGTTTTCTATTAAAATAAATACAGATATTCTTCAATATCTTGAGCAAAGAGGTAATCTAAACTGTAAGTAGCATTTATGTCATTTTCATTATCCGAAATTTCAGAATGCATATTTATCGCAAAACTTTATTAAGTACAATAATACACATATATAAACAAATTTCCCATTAATTCAATCATTTCGCCAAAATCCATTTATTACATATCACAATAGAACATTGATCCTGCACATTAATATCTTGTGTGGTATCAATTTGAACGCTAAACATAGCGGCTCTTCTAATCTCTTCCACCATCATCTTTGGTAATTTATCGTCATTGTCGAACCGTTTCTTCCGCGTCAAATTCAAGGGTCACTGGTTGGCGATTGAACCCGTTGAGTTCCCATCGAGACGGCGCAGTGTCCCCACCACAACTTGTTTAATAGACGCAATTTTTAAAAGTTTCACTTCATAAATCTAATTTTTTGGAAGTTTATTATTTGTAACTTCCCTCTTCAAATAAAAACTGTTTTTTTTGCATTTGTGGTGCTCATGAAAATTTTAACAACAATTTTTTTTTTAATTGGAACTAAAAAATTAATAGTAAAGTGTACAATTTTTGAATTTTAAGAATGCAAATACATTTTTTCAACTGTTATTTGTGTGTTGTTTGCTCCGAAATAACTAAAAATAATAACAGGCAACACCATGCATCATCTACTGAATCACACCGTTCAACGACAACCCGAACCGGCCGGACTGAACCCGGTACCATCACTCCCGATTCGAAGGTGTTCAACAGGTCGACATGACCGCACCAAACGAACCGACAGAAGCCGGACGTGATGATCACTCTGTTCGCCACTATGCGACATAACAAACCAGTCGGACCGAGTCTGGTACTGGAAACGATCATGATGTAGTGTTCACTAAATCGCATCAGCAGCAGCAACCAATTAAGAGTTTTTAAAGTGATATTTAATTTAATTTTGTACATTTAATTTAGTACACAGCCGCCGTTGAACCGACACGCCGATCTTTCTGGGCACCGAGTCCCAGCACATTAAAAAGATGCTAGTCGCCGCAGCTTGATCCGATGGACAGTACCTCAGCATTATTGAATGTATAATACGAAATTTCAAACTTGATCTTTTAAAAATTAGAAATATATGTAAGATTTTTCAAATATTTCATTGAATTAACATATTTTATTAATGAAATATTTCATAGTTTTCCAAAGAGAACTAAAATTCTGTTTTAGAAATTCAAAAAATGTTCAACTCTTATGCACTTTATTAAATTTATTAATAATTTATATTCGTTAGAAGCTTGCAGGTTGATTAAAAGAATGCTGTGGGCCGTAATTTATCTAGGGCTGTTTTTTGATAGTTTCATTAAAGTGTCATTATAGTTGCATTAAGTACTTGAAGTCAAGCAAATTTTTAAAATATAAACTAATTTCTTAAAAATAATTATTATATTATCATTTTTTGCGACCTCTGCCGGTTGTTTGTCGACCCAATCAATAATTATGGCCTTAAAGAGGACCATTTTCTTTTCTCTCAATCTGTCCGGCACGGACGCTTGACTGATCTGATTAACTACCGTGCGGGAGCTCTCTTCAAAGATATCTATCAACATTTGCCGTCTTTGAGCAGTTTGCCTCAATAGACGATTTTCTAAAACTCGACGAGCAGGTGCCTCGGATACTCAACAGAAATGCGCGAATTGAATCGTGTCACACTCCAGACTGTCGGGCTATTCATCGGGAACGACGCGAAGCGATCCACCAGTGATTTGAGCACTAATTCAATTCCTCTTATCAATTCGATATTGTTCGGCGAATCAAAAACGATTTATTTTTTGTTGTCGTATTGCTTATGATTATTATAATAAATTGCTTATATATATGCTCAATAAACCAAAAAAGCTTTATATTCAATAAGCTTTCAAAGCTCGTGTTAATTTCGACAAGACAGCTTATAATATTCCTTCCGAATTTAATAAATCCTTTGTCAACCCTTCCAGATTGAATTAGACAAAAAATTATTTGTTTACAAACAAAGTTCTCACATTTTTTGTGTCCATTGAATTTATAAAAAATTTTCACTTCAATTTCGAATGTCTGCACTACCACAATAGAGTTGCTACTGATAGAACAATTGTGTTTACGATAGCAACGACTAGTTAATACTGAAAATGTAACTATAATATACTGTGGGGACAAATGTTCCTAATTCTGTAAAATATTTGGGACACGATTATGCGTTGACAAGGAAATGGGTAAATGATTTCATATTTATTTGAAAAATAATTTTTTTAAGTTTTTTTAAGATATTGATTGCTGTACATGTTTCGGAATTTTATTTTCCATCATCTGCAATTATAATGTAATGTATGCGATAATAAAATGTTAATTAATAGAATATTTTATCTATAAATATTTAATTTTTCTGGATTTTATTGAATATTAAGGACAAAAATTATAAATTATTTTAATTTAAGATTTTAAGAATTGAGACGGTCGTACTTTGTACATTTTGAATATTAATAAATGGGTTACAGTGTCTTACTAACAATAATTCAGGGAGCTTACGCTCATAATGTGTATTAAAGCCTTACTATAAAACAGAAAGCTCATTCTTTGAAATAGAAGAGTAATCAATGATCAAGATAAACTTGATTATTAATGCTCACTAATCCGAGTTTTAAGATGACGATTTTTCTCTCAATGTACGTGTTACGTTCGAAATCATTAATTGAAGTCATAACACGTAAAAATATATTTTTATAAGAATAACGATTTTTAAGACAATTTTTGGCGGAACTATTTTTTATTTTGTACGAATCAGAAATAAATAAGTATAAATATAAGTATTATTTTATAATCGTTATAAATTTATGTAAATATTTTTTCATTAAAAACTTTATCTCAACTTATTAATTTTAGTATTATTAAATTCTTATTATTTTACTAAAATTTTATCGTTTATATTCAAATCATTTATATTTTTATTAAAGCCTTACTGCAACTTATTAATTTTAAATTCTTATTTCTTATTAAAACGTTATTTTATGTATATTAAAATTTTAAATTCTATATTTATAACGTTATATTTTTGTTTGCTTATTAACTATTTATTAGATTATAATTTATTTTAATAAATTATTTGTTAATCGTTATGAACACTTTTAAATAATAAACTCTTTAAATAATTTATATTTTATGCTGTTTTAAAATTTTAAAAATCTATAAGCCTTAACAGTATGAGTTTTAAAACTCGTGACAATTAAATTTATAAACCAGATTATCTTGCAATCCATAAATCGTTTTTGATTTATTCGAGTGGAAGCTTTAAATTTTGGCTGTCATTGAAACCCCTTTGACACTACATGTATTCTTGCAAATACTATTCTTAAATGCTTTAAATCCTTCAGATTATTTTGATATTAAGTTTTTTAATATAAGGTTTAATATAAAAGGTTTTTAATATATGTTTAGTAAAGACTTCCTCCTTGTGATGTGTACTTCTAGACACAAATTATTCTATAATTATATTTGTAAATTACATGTTAATTTTCACACATATTAGGGAAATAAAATAAATAATACTTTTAACTTACCGAAAATGACCATTTTGGTTTCAGAGAAATACCAAACCAAAACATTATGTAAAGAATAACCAGTGTCATTGACTGGATTATATAAACTCCAAATAGTTTTGACTCTTTTCGGAATTCCTGATATTGGTAATAAATTATTCCTTTGACAAAGATACCAAAAATAAAAAACAGCGCAGAGCAAACAAAAGGATAGGGAGTTGTTTTGATCTTGCCACTTTTGTCAGGAGAAAATAAGGCTGAACTGCTTGCATTGCTCTGACAAGGGTTCTGGTCAATATTATTCACTGATGATGTTAATTCAAGCCGAAAGCTATTACAATAAGAACTTTTTAATAAGACCTGAACACATTTTTCCAAAGCAAATTGAAAAATGGAGAAAAAGGTAAGTAGAAGAAAAATATTGCCAATAACTGAAGAACCTAATAAAATTGCGGAATAAGCCAATGTTTTATTCATATCATCTACGTGAGTTTTGCTATTCAAGTAATTTTTTATTACAATTTTAATTATTGGAAAGTCAATTAAAATATGCAATACTATAAAAAATTCAATCAAGCTGAAAGCTATGGAAAACAGTTTATTAGTTGCCCAAATCAAATTGGGATACTGTAAAGATAGGACGCATAAACTAATCAAAAAATTGAAGTATTCCACGCTCCATTTGATCTTTGTTGTAAGAGAATTTGACACCAAAAAATCGATATCGTTTGTTGATATTTCCTCTAAATGAAACATAATTTTCAAAATCATAGAATATAATAAATTCATAAAAATTATTATTTTTTTAAAAATTCTTTAATCATGATTTCGTATTTATAGATAGAGAAATCTTCGTACATTTTTACTATTCTTTAATTTTTCGATTTGTAAAATTATTTTCTAGCCTAAACAATAATTTATATCTGTCATTAAAAACCAGTAAAATTAGGAAAAAGTAAAACCTTCTTTTCAAATGTTCTCAGTATATGTCAGTTAAAATTCTAGTGATTATCAAGTTTTGTATATAAATATCTTACCATATTTTTGCTTCATAGTATTACTCTTTAAATTATAATAATTACAATTCAAATTGTATGCAAAGAAAATTTAAAAATAATATAACACATTTTTTAAAAAAATTAAAAATACTTCTTTCTATTGAGTGCACTAAAAACGATTTTTTTTATTTTTCGATTTTTATCGATTGGTGAGATAAAAATTGTGATATAATTCGCTTTTGTTAATTTTTGTTTGATCGAGTGATAACAGAGGGTTTGAAAAGATCGTTCAATCGATACATTATAGCAAAATACAACTACCCTGATAATTTCAGCTCTATAGCATCATGAGAAGTTGGTTAAATTTACAAAATGAGGCTGGACACGGGACAAGATAACACGAGAGCTAGTATAAAAAAAGAAGGGAAAAATAAATTGTAAAAAATATTTGTGTAATTATTAACATTTATTTAATAAACATGATCAATAATATAAACTCTTAATATTCATATGTTTCTTTTATGTTTAATATTCAGATTGAATAAATGAATTTGCTATTTTTTAATATTTATTAAATGGTAATAAAAAGAAAGTTAATTTTAAAGGTTAAATAATTAACCTATGATCGGTCAAACATATAAATACTACAGTAATGGTCACGATGCGGCCATTTTGAAGGACTAATTTATGGCTTTCTACAAATTTAAAAAATATAAAAGATAGTGAAAACAATATTTTGCAATACATATTCACATTAATTTACGTAATTTTATTATAAATTTGTAAATCTTAGACCAATTAGAAAGCGATACCGGATTAATGGAACAAATTAAAATATCCCTGTATGATGATAAATATATATAAGATTTTAATAAATTCAGTAAAAAAATAATTCAACAAGTTAAATTATGAATATAGTTATTCCAGATATAATTATCGCTGAAACATTACATTAACAATTTTAATGAATAAGAAATTTAATAGAATACATCACTTAAATCAGGCCTGGAGAACAAGCTTGACTCACGAATACGTTTTAACGCTTTATTACACTATTTTTAACTAACTGATCACTTCACGAAGAATAATCTCCCAATCTCAATATCAGTTACAGTCCTAATTAGTAGTACCAGAGTATTGATGAACCCCGTCTCATCTACATAAGTGCAATTATGAATATAATTACAACATATATTTTTAGTGCTGATATCGATGAAAGTAAATTCCCCTAACATTCCAAAAAGTAACCTTTTCCTTTATTGGGAGTTCTAATACATTGATTGTAATATTATTACTTCAAAAATGTTTCGATTATCCTTTTATTGACAAAGACGTCTTCAATATATATATATATATATATATATATATGTTGAGAATACATCTTAACGTTGTCTATATAAATAAAATGGTGATTCATTACTGAACTTTATGTAACTAAAATAAATTGTACTGATAGTGTAAAAAATAGTTTAAGTAAATAAAATTGTTTATATTCACGAAATAAAGTTCAACTTTAATTGAACCAGAAAATATCAATGGGAATTAATCTCATTTCCAAACAAAAAAATTCATTAAATATTAACCACATAACTTTTTTAACAATATAACAAATATATCATAACATCGAAAAAAAATCTAAAAATAAAAATATATCTTTTCATTTATTAATTATCATTTTTAGAATATTTTACTTAAATTGTTTATCAAAAATAAAAACACATTTTCGGTAAAATAGAAATAACAATCTTAAATAAAGATAAATTGTCTAATTTATTTGATAATTATTTTTCTTAAAAGAAATATTTTTAAATTAATAAGAAATGAAATATTTCAATTTTTAATAATTTATCAAATTAATTTTTTATTTAAATAATTAATTAAAATAATATATTTTTTTTCAGAACTACATTTATTTTAGTTTATAAAAATATTATAACTATGTAAATATTTATAATTGAATTATATACCTTTAGTAACGCGATCAATTTGTATCAACCACGCTTCAATAAATGTAATGGGTAAAAGTAACAAGTAAGAGTTCATTACATGAAGAATACTTGCAGCAGGATAATACAAACCACATAGACAGTTACATCTTTTAGTATCGTGTGATTGAAGAGAGTTGCTTCTAAATAATTTTCGATCATTTATAATCTTAGTGGCTCTTTTCATTGCGAGTTCTTGAAAACCTTTTCGGTTAAATTGAGGCGAAAACGCATTACAAAAAAAAGATGAGGCAGAAAACAATACGTTATAGAACCATAATGGAATCACGCCTAGAGCTACAATAATCGCAAATAGTTGAAAGTTAAACAAATAAGTAATCCATTTGTATTCATCATAATGAACATGATATCCATTAAAAATTTCATATCTCAAGTTAATATAACGAAATACTGAAGAATAAATTACATACACTTGTAATAAACCTATCGAAATAATCGAAATCCACACAGACCATTGAAAAGACGATTCATATATCATAATGTTAAGTTGACATCTACCCAGTACTAAAAAATGATAAAAAAAACTATCAAACAAATTGTTGATAATTGCTAAATACAATCAGACATGTATAAACGTGAAATACTAGTCGCAGAGTTTACTTAACAAAATTATAATTTATGATAGAATTACTAAAAAAAATTGCCAATTTAGTAAATTGAGCGTGATAATTTATCATTAATAATTTATTCAATATTAAGAAATAATTTCCTAATCAATTTCTCTCGAATATATTTATGTAGGTGTAAAAAAGGAAAAGTTTTATTACTTCAGTCCAATATACATTTTTTCTAAACAAAAAAAACAATTTTTAAATTTTTTTTACATGATTTTATTAACATTATTTTTTTCATCAAAATTGATATTCAAATTAAACGTTTTTTTTTAAAAATATACTTAACATTTCAATAAATTGTTTTAACGAACCAATTTAGAAATTATAAATTATCACAATTCGAAATTTAATTATTCTTTACGAAAAAATAAAAAAATTCTGTTTTTCCATACAATTGACTTCCAATTCACATAAAAATGGCATTTTGGAAAAAACCCGATCCCAAAGAACAAATGAAAATCACAGAACGGGAAAATCGAAAAGTCCAACGGGATTTAAATCGCGATAAAAATCATTTGGAAATGGAAGAAAAAAAAATCGAAGCCGAAATCAAAAAAATGGCAAAACAAGGCAACAAAGAAGGAGCGACAGTTCTCGCCAAACAATTGATCCAATTGAGACAACAAAAGAACAGAAATGTCGAAATGAATTACAAAGTCGGATCGATAACGAATCAGGCGAAAATTATGAATTCGAATATGAAATTGGCGGACGCAATGAAAACGACAGGAAAAACAATGTCGAATATGAACAAAGTAATGAAACCGGAAGAAATGGCGAAAATGTTGAAACAATTCGAAGTGGAAAATACGAAATTGGGAATGACTGAAGAAATGATGAACGACACTCTGAATGACATCTTCGATGAGGAAGGAAATGAGGAAGAAGAAGCGATGATTCTCAACAAGGTACTCGATGAAATCGGTATCGAGATCACCGCTAAAGTCACAGAAGCTCCGGCCGCTCAATCCGGTCGAATCGGAGCGAAAGCGTCGTCGAAGGACGACGATTTGGAAGCGCAACTTGCCCGCCTTAAGGCTTTGTGAAGCTTTACTGACAAATTGTGACACGATCTTTCAGATGATTTCTTTATGATTTGAGAATTGTTAATGAGTGTTGATGCAGAATATAAACATTTATCGATCGAATTGATCTTATCATTTTCTACTATCAGTTTTCATGTGAAACAAAGATTGAAACGAATAAAAAATAAAGCGTTGTTGGTTGTTTGTGTTTTTTGAATGTTTTGAAGATTATAATTTTAAAAGAGTTTGAATGTTCGATGATGTTTGTTGCGTTCTTGATCAAGAATAGAATTCATTAACACAATTTTGTTTTTCTTGGGGAACTTTTCTTTAGACCAGATTAATTATACATAAAAATACTGGATTATAATTGTTACGAGACAAGATGCTTTTCTAAGATATATTAATAACACAATAATAAGGTTCCACGACAAAACGCCTTGAACCAAAACTTCGCAGTTAAAACCCCGCGGACAAAGACGCCGCCGTTTCGACGCGGAGACATTTCAACACCAGAAATTAGGAATTTTAGGAATAAAATGAAATAATTTAAAATAATAATTATTATTAATATAAAAAATAAAAAAATTTAATTAATAAACAAAATTTATTTATTAACTATTGGGCTTAATTGCCCTCATTAATTTTAAATTTGATTATAATAAAGATTAATAAAATGACTTGGCATAATTGTCCAAGTCATTTATTAATCACAATTAAAATTTTACGGTGAGATTTTTTTACGTTAATTTATAAGCTATTTTATAATTTTAATAATAATATTAATTTAAATAATAATATTTAAGTAATACTAATATAATAATAATGAAATAAGATTGATAATAATGTTATAATAATAAAAATATATTTTTAATATAATAATCATAAAAATAATAAGAATATTAATAAAATAATAATAATTTTCATATTATAATAATAATAAATAATCATAAATTATAATAATAATAATCATAAAATTCCTAATTTATAACAAATCATTTCATTTTATTCCTAAAATCCCTAATTCATTTCAAATTATTTCATTTTATTCCTAAAATTCCTAATTTCTGGCGTTGAAATGTCCCAGCGTCGAAACGGCAGCATTTTTGTTCTCGGCGTTTTATCGTGATACCCAATATATATACCCAATATATACTAATCATTCAATTGGTATATCTTATATACAAGCACACCTCGATCTGGTTGCATAACTGGATTAAGAAGATCTGCTGGGTTAGCACCACATGATTGACACCGCACACTATTACATGCATACATTATATTATCAAACTCTCAATCATGTTACTCAATTTCATACTTCATAATCACGCATACTTTCCACATACATCTAATAATGATAATAATATGTTTATAATAATTAACAACCAAAAATCTGGCCACAACTATAATAATAATAATTCACACATACATACATCCCACTTTTTAAAATCCCGTATCCATTCTATATTCCTTATTATACTTTTCCCATCTTTGCTTTTTAATCGATAACTTCTAGGATGCAATATTTCTATAATTTCATATGGACCTTCATATCTCTCTTTCATTTTATTACAATTTTCTTTCTTTATTAACACCCATTCTCCTATGTTATACCGTCTATTCGTTATATTTTCTTGAGTGCCCAAGGTTTGTTGTATTTTTATTTTAGATGTTAACTCAGTGTTCCGCAACAGGTGTGCCGTGAGAAATTTCAAGTGTGCCGCGAAGAATTCGTGGAATATTTGTAATTGCAGGAATTTTAAAATTTTTCAATGATACTATAAAAATTTGTCGATTTTTGAAGATTATCTAACTAGATATTAAATTTTAGCCAATGATTTTCTAATTTAAAAAAACTGCGGATATTTTTTTTGACTTGAATTGTGCATAGTTATTATTTCTCCCGGCCTCAATTACAAATTATGAGAAAAATAATTTATTCTATTTAATTAATAAAAATTTAAAAAAATA
>MQRK01203664.1:24053-36690 GCA_001938485.1 Girardia tigrina
GTTGGATATTAGATATTTTAATTATTTGAAATATTTAATATTTACTTTTTTGATAAATATTTTGTTTAAATATTATCAATTAAACATTGTTTTGAAAATAAACTTTTCGCGTGTCACAAAGCTTTTTATAGTAATATTTATGTATAGAATTTTTTTATTAAAAAAATTATTACTAAAGCAAAACCACGACTGAAAAACAGAAAGTATTGTGATTCTGAAACGAATTTAATTAAAGAGTTTAATAATTAATTTGCATGGAAGTGCTAATTAACTACGTACATCAAAATAGTAATATGATACAATTATATTCTTTCGTTGTCACATATAACCTTTAAAATATTTTTTGAATTAATTTAGTAATGATCTTTAAAGAAAGAATGTCGAATTTGGAAAAAAAATTTTAATTTCTGTTTTTAGAGTCATCTGAGTCTTCAAATTGTTTGCCTGAATAAAAATTTTGCCTTTGATAAAACGGGCTTTCTCTAACCTAACAAGTTATTCCAATACTTTAAAGACAGGTAGGTTTCTCTTCCATGTTATTGAGTGTGAATTTCTTAAGTTTTTCAGATTCACAGATGCCAGTTTCGCAACTGGTAAAGAATATCTGAAAAATATTTCTAATAAGTCGTATTTGCATTGTTTCCAAATATGTGTGAGGTACTGGGTCGAGAAACTATTTTTCATAGTAACAAATCCTTCGATTACTTCCTTGGAAAAGAATGATGACATTGTAAACAATAAATAAATGGTGGTTTTCTGTGATAAAAATGAATAGGTACAGTGTCAAGCATTGAATCTTTATAGTCCTTAAGTTACACAAACTTCAAAATCAAAATTGTATTTAATTTAATTTCTTGAAGTAACAAAATCAAATATTAAAAATTAGGATTAAACGTTACGAAACTAAAATCAAATCTATGAAATTTAATGTTTAATTGTGTATAATTTAATCGTGTTTAATAATAAAAATAAATTTTACGTTAATAAAAATTATAATAATTTGAAAATAGTATAGACGTTATAAAATTTAACAAAACAAGTGCGACAAGTATTAAAATTAATTTTAAACTATAAACATCAATTTGTAAAATTAAAATTTATATCGATATTGATATTTAATATTTTTATTTATAACTGTGAAGTGGTGTTCTCCGGATCGAGCGTTGAAGAGCAACATATCGTACTAGTGAGGGAAATTGTCACTCTGCGGGATGGATCGGTCAGTCTAATGCCGACCAGAATTCGATTGGACTCGGCTGGCACCAGTCGGAGAGTCGCTAAATAAACGTTTCTGGTCCGAATCGCCGCGGTTTCCCGTACCGCATCTTCGTTTATGTGACCACCAAACGAAAACATTGTAAAGTGACAATATAATAGCGAATTACCACATATTTATTTCTCCGAAAAACACAATCTAAATTTGTACACTTTTATACTATTTTAATTAATTCGATTAAACAAAAAAATTGTTTGTTAAAATTTTCACGATAACCACAAACTGGTTTGTACAAAATAAGAAAACAGCGCTCCTCAGAAATTTGTTTAAAAAATAGTTAATTGTTATAGAAAAAAATTTTCGTGTTATGAACTCTCTTATTGATTATGAACCTAACAGTAGATAAATCAACGATTCGACTAAAAGATTTTCTACACGAAGAAATTAGTTCTATATTTTGTAAATTTATATAAAGGGACACTGTGTTCTTTCAATTCAATAAATTTATGAGCATCATAAACAAGTTGAACCACGCATTAATGACTAACGGATCGGTTTACGAGAAATTAAATATAATTAGGTGATAATTATTGTTTTGTGTACATTAAATACGAGAATCATTGAAAAAATCGTTCTTATTTTAATTATTTAAGATCAAATAAATCGATTGAAAAACTGAACCTTATTATGCTATGCAAATTTGAAAGAAATTTCTTTTTGGATTTAATACTGATAAAAAATTAAATTAATATTCATTTTTGCTTTATTATTGATGTCAAACGTGATTCAACCAATCTTTTTCAAATTGACTTTTATCATTAATTTATGAAAGTACAATTTGTTATATGATAACTGAATTAAAAAAAAACATTTAAAAAGATGCAACATATTGTAATGAAGTTGTTGTAATTAAACTAGAAACTATATAGGCAATCAAAATCTAATTTGTTTAATGTGACATTTTGTAAACTTGTTTTACTTGCATTGGATCAACATTTCGTCATTTTATCAAATGAGTCACATTGAGTACAATTATGTAGTCAAATTGATTGCGCTACGAAGATCGACAGTGTGCCGGATTGATTGATTTAAATGTGTAATTTTTAATTTAATTTAAAAAAAAGTAAAAAAAAAATATATTTATAACATTATTTGCGATTTCTGTAAAAAAATATTTTAAATTTGATATCTGGAATATTCCAGAAGTTCCATTGTTTAAATAATATCGATAAATTGTAAATAATTTGATTTTAGAATAAAATTTATTAGAATAAACGTTTCATAGATTTCCTTTTTCAAATGGAATGGACGTATAAATTTGAAATTAATAATAAAGATAAAAAATGATAATGAGAATTCTCTCAACGATAATGTTACTAGTGGAACGATAGTTATAATCGATTGCGCTAAACTTTTGTGCTATAAACGAGTAATACTGGCAACCGATGCTAACTCATCAAATCACTGGGTCGCGGCGATCATTGAGACTTGTTTATCGGCCATTGGGAACAAAGCGATAATCTCCGATAAATAACATTTTGCTATCGCTTTCTTTCGAGTAAAAAATCCAAAAGAGATCATCATGTTTATTCATAACGACAATCCGTACTCAATCGATTCGACAACTGATGCACGCGACAGACTCAGCGATCAATCGTCCTTTGATCAAGAAAGGTTCTGTCGAATGGTTGTATCTGACTGCGATTTCCTCATTGACCTCTGCTGCCGGGCGATAATCGAGATTATTTGCAGACATCTGCGGCACTGCTTCATCTAAGTAATCCAACCTCTCGTCTAAAGGATCTAATGACTGAAACTGGGCAGCATCACCCGAAGGGAGCAATCTCACACTTTCTTCTGGTGCTCGGAAATTGTCGATCGATGTGGTGGTGTATAATCAGTTTCAAAAAACGTCGAATTTATATTATGTTCCATTGGACCGTCATACAAATGTCAAGCCATGCGTCAACAGACAGTCAAGAAAATATCAAGGAATTACAGGATGTTTATGATAAGAATTATCCTTCCAAAACAATAATCTAAGATTGAATATATCAATTGAAAAGTAGAATGACTGACTTATTGAATCAAAGAGACCAGGAAGACTAATGAAAATCAGTTAATGGAGTTTTAAGAAATGTTTCTTAGGAATCATGAAAACAGAGAGAAAGATTATCATTGTGTTGGGAGACAGTCTGAATGTTAGCAAAGAGAAAGCCATCAAATGTTTCACTTCCTTGGTATAAGAATACTGGACTTTCGGTTTGTGCCCGGCTTTTGTTTTGACAGATGTGCGACCTCCGTTGGAAGCATTAGAAGAAATGTGGATTTATAGAATAAATAGGGAGAATTGTTTCTATTTAACATTGTCATTCTAAATGAAATTCCAATAATTCTCTTTCTATACTAGAGAAAGAAAAAATCATCAGAATAGCAGCTTTCAACCAGAAATTAGCACTAAAACTAAATCTAATTTGTTTAATGTGACATTTTGTAAAATCCCATCCGTTGGAAGCATTAGAAGAAATGTGGATTTATAGAATAAATAGGGAGAATTGTTTCTATTTAACATTGTCATTCTAAATGAAATTCCAATAATTCTCTTTCTATACTAGAGAAAGAAAAAATCATCAGAATAGCAGCTTTCAACCAGAAATTAGCACTAAAACTAAAGTCTAAGACAAGTCATAAAATATGCATCATGTGTTTTTGAACAGACATGGTCTTAAAAAACTGTATTTTGCGGATAATGCAGTCAAATTGAATACAGTCTACTATCTCTGAATCATTGTTGAAACACAATCGCTGCATAGAAAACTAAAGTGCTCCCTATTTTGATTGTTTCTGTTTTCCAACTTACAAATGTCATCCGAGGGCAGTGCCGTAACTACAGGGGGGCAAAAGGGGGCATTGCCCCCCCGCAAATTTTTCCATATATGACATCCTTTGTTTTCGTCATGAGCTTGAACAAACAAAGCGCATATATAAAAATACCTATTCTCTCTCGATTAATCAAAATGTCATTGGTTGCTAAACTCATTTCATTTTTTACAGCCATTTACACACCACTATCATACACCATTTACATGTCTTAACGTCCGTCACCAGCACGCAATAGGCCTTTCATTAGCTGCCCTGGACTATGGACACACACGTTGCAGCTTGCTAATGACTCAATTGACATTCTTTTAAGTAGGCATTCACAAAGATAATTTGTTGATAGCGCATGTGCACATTGCTAGTTGGAAGTCTAGGGTGTAAACAAACAAAAAACAGTATTTCATCATCGATTAATTTCTACCCCTTAGTGAGTTGCTTCTGAACATTCCGCCTCCATTAAGTCACTCGCATTCCTCACTCACTCACACACGCACAAGTACGGTCCATTCATCATTGGCTTCTTTCATTCAGTTGACAGACATATTGTCCTTTTGCATACGCTCATTTGATAGGAGATAAACGTAAAATGTAGCAGTAAATTCACTTGGCTTGTAGAACTCACAACTTTTTAGTCATAACAGATAGAAAGAAATTTTCTCTACAAGAGTTTTCAGTCATGAAATTATCTTGATTTTAAACATGATTTTACATGGCGCCATGTAACATGATGTCATGTAAACGTGATGCATAATTATTAAGATGTCTTTTAGATATGGATATTCGCAAATTTTTTCAAACCATCCCATCAGTATCAAGTAACTCAAAGCAAAATGGATCTAATATTATTTGTTRCAACGATACTGCTCAGGGATCTCCAGCTATAAACAATGAAGGATGTTCAAAACAGGAAGAAGTTATGATGGTACACAAATCTAGTGAAGAAGTTTGTGGGAGACCTACAGATTTAGGCATTAAAGCTCCGGTACAACCAAGGCTTCCACAGGCATCGTATCCACAATCCGTGTTTGGAAAGTATCCACGGCGCTTTAACCCTCTTTGGTTTAATGGACGAGAGTGGTTGGAATATAACTGCATTCGTGACGCAGCCTTTTGTTTTGCATGTAACAAATTTTATGGCCTTGGTGGGCACAAAATTCATCAGTCTAAATTCGAAGAAACTTGGACAATGAAGGGGTATAAAAACTGGAAAAAAAGGAATTGATTAACATGCAAAATCAATGGCGCATCGGACCGAGGGTGTTATTGATAATGCTGGTTTCCACATTGTTAATCATTCTCAATGCAGTCCAGGTCAGGCACCCACTTATTTTTGGTTATTTCGACACGATAAAGAAGACGATTCAGGGAAAATTTTTTATTCACCTGATGAAGTGAGAATCGACGTCATTAATTTCTTTTCGGAATGTGATTAAATTTTTTTTAAAGTATTTTCAGAATAAATAGTCCGATGTTAGAAATATGTAGCAATAACGACTCTTACAAGGATAAGTAAATATTTGTTATTTGGTTGTGTTAGGAATTAAAAATGTTATGAAAATTTTTGAAAGAAGATTATATTAAATATGTACAAATTAAAATTTTTATATAATTAAATATGTAACGTTTGAAAAAAATAAAATTACTAAAATTAAGAAGATCAATTAAATTGCTAATTAAATTTTTTTTGAGAGTTTTAAGATAATATAAAAAGTAAAAAAGTGTATAATTTTTATGTGAAACGATTTTTAAAAAAGTAATAAAATTAAATGAAACGATTAAATATTTTAAAGTGTTATCGTAATTTAAAATTGATTTATAGAAGCAATGAAAAAATCAAATATGAATATTTATAAGTATTTTTATACGGGTTTAAGATTTATAAAACAAATAGTTTCTCAAAAAAAATAATAAATTTGTTTAAATATTAGATTTAAACATTTTTTGGGATATAATAAAAGTTTTAATGTCTGCTACTAATAATTCCGACGATGTTCCAAGAACCACTAATAGGTTGTTTGCTGTATAAAAAATAAAATATATATGCCTTGTCTTTCCTACTTGTTCCGGGAACATGATGGTTCAACCACATAAAAAGAAAATATTTATTAATCACATCAACCTTGCTAGTCGTCAAAATATTTGTCAAATTTGATCTTATATATTCTGACAACAAAAAAATCGAGATAAATTTTATATATTGATTGTTTATATAAAAATCATGTTTGTATATATACACAATAATCAATTATTCGTCTGTCCATTACCAAGTCAAAATTAAAAGTAAATATTTAAATATCAAATTGGAAAATCATTATAATTTGTTTTCTCAGTAACAAGAAATAAAGATCGTATGATCAAATTGGTTTCGGATTTTAAATGGATTTATTGTGTTAAATATTATTCTGCCCGAAAACAATTATTTCTCCAAATTTTTCTTAATAATTTCTCATTTTCTTTATACATCGATCATATATTCCTAGTTTTAGTTATAATTCAATCCATGTTTTCTTCGGGGGGCTCTTGTTGATGAGTACCAAAATAAAAAGTCTAGATAACCAAAAGAATTTAGAAAATAATGTTAGAATTTTTAACTCTTTATTACCTTAATGTTATTTCAATGCCTTTACCATTATCCTTCCTCATACTTCATTCTATATGGGAGGGAGAAATTGTGAATTTTAAATAACAAAGAAAATTCAAAATTTTTACTTAGCAATATAACTTTATTCAATTAGGTTCTGTCCGTTTTTGTCGATGGTCTTTTGTGATGTTTCAGGCAGTGTCATAAATCCATGTTTATAAATCTTAATTAGTTAAATATAATTTTATATCATCGGCATCATTAAAACTTTACCATTTGAAAAGTTCTGTTAGAAAGAAATTAAATGGTAATCTGAGGGTGTAAAGTTTAGGCCAGGAGTTGGCAAATATTTTGGTTAGTGGGTCGAATCAACTTTCAAAACTTTTGACGCTGACGGAGATGCATTTCATTAAACGGAAATATGTTTATTTCCCTAAAAATTGCTTATAAATAAAATAAAAGAAGATCTACTTAACATTTTTATGAACATAATAAGAAATTTGTAACAAATATCATAAAAACAAAAGTAATAAAAAAAGGCACATTACTACTTTAGACGCAAATGCAAATGATGGAAATTGGAATAGTCACTATTTAAAATCCCATCAAAATTGGGATTTAACAGTTTTCCATGCATTGGAGTGTTGGACACCCCATAGCGAACTTTAAAATGCCTCAGACCATAAACGCTTATGTAAAAGAAGTTAAATTTTTGACTTTTCCTAATTTGTCCAACTAAATATTAACTTATAAAACTATATAGACGCTTCTGAAATTATTTCATCATTGTTTTTTTTAATTTCCTGTTGGACACCCCAAAAAATATAACGCAAAATTGTCAAACATTTTATTGGAACAGATCTTATAATTCAACACTGATACATATTATTATTCCAGAACTAATCACATAGCATACACTTTGAGCATCTGTGATCTAAACACTTTGTTTTTCCACACAAAAAGCATCCACTTTTGGATTTTTTATCACTAAAAACATAAGAAATGCCTCACTTTCACTTCTTGGATTGATACCAGGTTTCAATTTCCCACTTTCATGACCATGATATTGTTTCTGGATATTCTTCCACAGCTCCCAGGTGGTGTAATGCTCCAATTTCTTCCTGAATTGCTTTATAAGACAGAAGAGTCATTGTGTAGTAACCATAGTCTTTGTCTTAGGGAAAGAGGATCTTCAAATTCGCTATCATCATCATCAGAGTCTGTCCCACTTTCACTTCAGATTTCTGAGAGACATTCTACTTCTAACATATCGTCATCTGGTGGAGCACATGACTCATTTTCTTTTGGTGTTAGTGAGATTGCCGTTGTGCTGTCTATTTCATCATCGTTGAGCAACGTTCTCATAGATTCATCTTCAGATTCTGATTCATTTCAAAGTATATGGATGTCTTCAGTCTTTTTTTACGCGATGGACATAAACGACGTACTTCAAAATAATCAGACAGTGTAGTATTGTATTATAAAAATAACATTTATAAATGAGTTAGACTCACTTCAGGTTGGTTTCCAGAGGACTGTTTAGACAGTCTTAATAATACATACCCTTTTGACTCCATTGTCACCAGTAATGAAATTTGAATTATAAATGTCGTTTATTATATCATACAGTTATCATGAATTTAAAATAAAAGAAAAACAATCCTAATCTTAATTGTTTTCCAATAAATTCTAAAAATATATGATTTATATGATGCGTAATTTATTTAGTAATCCAAATACTTTATTGAAATAAATTATGCCCATAACTTGGTGTAAAAGTATATATTTCAATAAAAAAAGTATAAAAATTGAATTTATGGAAATATACATTTATTACATAGGCGTAAATCCCGGGGGGGGGCAAAAGGGGCAGCCGCCCTTCCAATTTTTACTTGATAGGGCGAGAGTAAATTTAAACCCCCCCCAAATAGGTCATATATATATATACTCTCGCACCATCAAGTAAAAATTGTCGTCCCCCAATATTCATAAGTGATTTACGCCTCTGTTTGATTATACTAAACAAATGAAAATATACTTTATAAAAGTGGTGATTTCTAGCCAAACAAGTTGATAAAATACCTTGGGGTGTAGGACACTCCAGTGTCTATTTACATAGTATGAGCATATGTGCTTGGATAACCGTTAATCCGCTGGTGGCTATTTTACCACTTTTTATTAGCTTGCTTTCTTGTCTGTTTGTCTGTCTGGAACAAATCTTGCGATTGATTTTTCGACCACTTTCAGTCATCCAATTCAGCTGAATTTTTTTATACAGGCTTGCTTCCGATGACAATACAATTTCATCAAAAAATATTTGAAAAAAAATAATTTTTTCTATTTTTTTTTGCAAAAAACCACTTACGATTATCTACAAATTTATATACTGTATTAAATAGCAATCTTTTCGTTTATTTTCATGAATGAAGTTTTATACAGGCTTGCTTCCGATGACAATACAATTTGATAAAAAAAATTTTGAAAAAAACAACCACGTTTTTCAAACATTACCAATGCACTAAAAAGAGGAAAATAATTTTTTTCTAGACATGTTCGAAATTTTATACTTAACCAAAAACGTGGGGCATAGCAATGATCGATTGTTACTAAAAAGCAGTAAAGAGGAAATAGCAGTTACTAATAGCAGTAATTCAGAAATCCGCCCCACGTTTTTGGTTAGGTATAAAATTTCTCACATGTCTAGAAAAAAAATTATTTTCCTCTTTTTAGTGCATTGGTAATGCTTGAAAAACGTGGTTGTTTTTATAAAATTTTTTTTATTAATAATATTATTTAAAACTGCTTCCACATTTTCGTTAGTCATCCTCAATAAAATAATAAAACGATATACGTGAAACAGTTTCATAAAAATACGATATTAAACTATGTGGTATATATTAGAGGTTATTGGAACATCGTTGGAATTATTATTATGAGATATTTCAGACATCGAAACTTTTATTATACCACAAAAAATGTTTAAATCTAATATTTAAACAAACTTATTATTTTTTTGAGAAACAATTTGTTTTATAAATCTTAAACTGGTATAAATAAAAATACTTATAAATATTCTTATTTGATTTTTTTCACTACTTTTATAAATCAATTTTAAATTACGATAACATTTTAAAATATATAATCGTTTCGTTTAATTTTATTAATTTTTTAAAAATCGTTCCACATATAAAAATTATACATTTTAATTTTTATATTATATTAAAAACTCTCAAAAAATTTTTATTATTAGTAATTTAATTAGATCTTCTTAATTTTAGTAATTTCTTTTTTCAAACGTTACATATTTAATTATATAAAGATTTTAATTTATACATATTTAATTTAACCTTCTTTCACAAATTTCCCTAGCATTTTTAATTTCTAACAGTATATAAGCGAAAATTTCGGATATTTAATAAACCTGTATGCTTTTTTAATTTGCTCCGAGCCGAATACGGCCAGCGGACTAGAGTTTGCCCACTCTGGTAAAGGCTATATGATAAATGGAACAAAACACTCCAACCTAGTTCCTGTAATTTTTGTCGGGTAACGAAAGATGCGTAAGACTTTGTATTATCATGGTGGTAAAAAACACCTTTAAGATTGGCAAATACAAGCTGCTCTTATTGAGCTACATTGCACAGTTTCGTGAATTATTGAATGTACACATTTGAGTTAATCACTTGGTTTCCTTTTAATTTTAACTGACCGATTAATTTTCTTTTGAAGTCGTCTGAGCATGTAAATCTTAAATCACCCACAATATTTTCAGTTTAATGTTTTTATCAATTATCTAATGTTGTCAGTTATCAGTTTTTTTCAGTATACACCAGCCTCGTTGCGTTTCAGAAGCGAATAGCAGATGTCAATGCATGATGTCAAATGAATTTCATTAGGCCTGTGATAAACCCATAAAGGCTTTTGCAAAAGTCATACTATTTTCATTATATTTTGAAATTTTCATTTGATTAATTGAAAATTTCTGCAAGCTGAACTGTTGTGCCATGACGGTCTGAAGTTATAATGGTCTTGATATGGATCACCTTAACTTCCCCTGAACGGTAAGATCGTTGCTCATTCATCAATAAAATATCACCAAAACAAAATTTGGCAATCTATCGTTCTTTCAAGGGCTCATTTATATACAGGGAAAAAACTCTCTGTGTGCCTGCGATGCATTTTTGCTTTTTCAAAATGCGCTTCATGTTTTTTTCATTTCTAAATTGAGATATAAATTGTGTTACATCATTATTCGATACAGTCAAAAATCGATAAAGTCAAAACAACAAAAATCAATTTAGGTAAGGTTATTTGAACAATTTGAAAAAAAAACAAAGTGTTTTACTCACCTATTGGGAAATCCGCAATCCCTTAGTTGCCAACTCCAAAGTATCATATACGTTGTGTGTTCAATAAGTACCCGACCTAAAGTAAAAAAATGTAATAGCCATTTTTAGATTTTTGTTTGATTAACCCCTTACCGGTTTATTCGTGTATACGCTGGATTCACTAGAAGGACCATAGCACACAAATCCTGTGTATAAATGGGGTATCATATTTCAGTAATAGTTTATTATAATATGGTTGTCAGTGATAAAAATAAATAAATATTTATTTATATTCCAAGAAGTAAAATAGTAATGTTTAAAAATAATTAATTTATTTAATCACTTTTAAAATGCAATTCAACAACAACAAGGCAACCGAAATTTAAATGAAAATTATAAAAGGTAAAAATTAATTATTACTGTTTAATAAAGGAAAATCATTAAGACCTTTTAGTTCTTTGTAAATTATAAATTAAGTTAGAAATTAATAAGAGATTAATTAAACTTGTTAAATCCAAATGTTAATAGAATAAAATTTAATTTCCGAATTACTCCAATGAAATTATGAAATATTAACAAAATTAATAGACCAGTGACAAATTTGCTGATAATGGTAGATTCAACAATAAAGTCATAATTAATTTTTCGTCAATTCTAATTATTTTCGTAAATCTGCTATGTACACTATTTATAAGGCCCCCGTGCGATTCAGCTACACATCGGAGTCCAAAGACCACTCCTCATGATCCCTTGGACGCAGAAGTGAACTGTGTTCGCAACTTCGTCCAACTGGACAGCTGACCTCGTTGCCCATGACGGTCTGAATAGATTTCAACACTATGATTTTCGGGTTCAAAATATAAACATGATCGATATCAAGTCGAATCATCTAAGCTCAAAAATTATTAAGATCATAAGTAAAAATTTTATTAGAAATAGTACAAATTATACTGTTAAATCAAACATAAAGAGAATAAAACAAAATTTTCTGAAATCGAAATTAGTAAGCACGATTAAACCAGGAATAATGATAACTAAAACTTTTCAATCGATATCAATAAATAAAACACCATAAGAATTAAATAAAGTAAATAATAAATGAAGTAAATAAAGCAAAATAATGATTAAATGAACCAATAACCACGAGTAACGTACCTCCTGAATGGGATGTGGATGCTATATCGTCAACTGATTACATAATGGGATTTCGAAATCAAACGGTAGATCGTATGATCAAAATGTAATCGTCAGTCAAACAAATGAATAAGGCTGGTTGTAATCGTACAAAATTATTAATCAAGAAAATAAAGTGTTTAAAATGATTCGTGACAAAGTGTTAAAAATATTCTAATGCTGTCGAAAGTGTGCGCACTGATTCGGGTATTTATACCCTACCGGATACACACAACCTTCGGTGGGCTCGGCATCCTGTGTACCGTCAAACAAAAATCTGATTATAATATCGACAGTTGCTTATCTGTCGTTCTACGGCAGATGAAAATGGGGGTTTATCTAATGAGGGGTTAATTTTAATTTTTTATCTCGCCTGAATAGTTTATTATTTTTTAATTTAAAGGGTAAAATATTTTTATATTAATTTGCTTGTTAAATATTTTTAAAAATTAAAAATTA
>MQRK01203673.1:21790-66470 GCA_001938485.1 Girardia tigrina
ATATATATATATATATATATATATATATATATATATATATATATATATAAGAAAACAAGCACTAGCGGATGTTATGATTGAAGGAAGAGTAGAATGATAAAGACAATACATACCTCATCACACACTTACAAGCCTCACACAAGTTCAAGACCAAAGAGACAATTGACATACGACCTAAAAGAATGTTCAAAACAAATAAATAAGGAAAAAAAGTTAACTAAGCAATGACAATGATTCTGAGTGTCATTCTAATAGATCATAGGCAAAACAATATGTCAGATTATACAGAAGAGGTAGAAAAAGTCCAAACATACCTCATCACACGCAAGTTCAATGTACACATGGATCTATATATGACACTTGAAACTAAAAACATAATTGTAGTGACCTTTGTTATTTTTAAGTTACTTTTATTTTTTCAGACACCACATGGTCTGTCTAGACCGGTTCCATTTGGGGAGTGATTCATTATTTCGCCACCTCCAAATGGTTTGTCCCGAAATGACTAAAAGTAAATAAAAATAAATAAATATATTAAACAATAATAATAATAATAGTAATTAACATTTAAAAATCAATAATTATTATTAAGAATTTACTGACTTGATAATTCTTTTGTAATTTTGGATTATTTTGGTCGTTCTTCAATATTTTGTATCCAGATCAATTTTATTATCTTTTTCAATATTGACATCCACATTATTTCCTATCAATGAACAAATCATTCTATATTTAAATGAACTCTCATCAAGTCTCTTTCTTACGATAAAGAAAATCAAATTCCGAAATACTCGCATATTCCATATTTCACAAACAGATCTCCAACCAACCTATAATTGCTCTAACCCCTATGTCAAAGAATATGCATCCACTCATTCAATAATTCATTTAGTTATCCTATAATTTTAGGACAATATCGAATTTAAAGTAACTTAAATCTTAGCTTGTTCTTATCGATTCCTTGCATTATGATGATCGTGTTTTTATTCCTTATATTTTCTGTTCATTAATAGTTATAATTAGGATGGGCATTATTTTGACCTAAAATATCAAAATTTTGACTTTTTTTGACCTTAACAAATAAGTTAAGATAATAAGTATATCAAAAATTGTATTAATAACATATATAGTAAAAAATATTCAAGCAGCGGAATTAAAATTCAGTAGTGCATAGTATCGTACATTTTCCACGTCAAAGTTGCGATTACCTCACAAAATTCTTTTCAGCATGGAAAAACTCTTTTCCACAGGAGCACTTGTTAGCTGCGCTTCCTGCAACAAATCATATAAGTGAGGGGTCACATCGTTTCTCTCCATCTTCATTATGTCCATAATGTCAGTATTGTCCAAATGTTTATCCAAGTATTTTCGGTTCCATGACAATTCGACACAAGAAAATTTTACATAAGACAATTCGACACAAATTTTTTAATTGGACAACTATTTTATTTCGACATTTTTAAAATCCGATTAATTTATTTTAATTCAACACATTTTTTAATTCGACCAATAACTAAAAGGAAATATTTTCATTATTACTATACATTTTTTGAAACATGACATTTTCAATAATTATATTTTTAGTTATTCTAATGAGTTTTTTCTGTATTTAATATGAAAATATCAATTTAGTATGAAAAAAATCAATTTTTATGAAAAAATATGTATTTAATATAAAAATATGAACAAATGTTTTAAAAATTCATTCGTTTATATGTTTATAATAATTTAAGTTTAAACTCAAAATAAAAATCTAGTAATTAAATATGAATTTAAAAATGTGTCGAATTGTCTGGTTACCGTATTTTCTAATGGCACACGAATCTGTCCCAACAGAAATATTTTTTAAGTCTTCAACTGCCTGCCGTATCTGATAGTTTGGAGACACACAACGTTCTATCAAGTATGCCAGTGACTTATATTGTAAAATTTCGATTAAGTCTTTGGTAAGAGTATAACTTGCGACCGCCTCTTTGGCGTGAGTCCTTTGACTTCAATTGAATTAACAATCTGTCGAACTGTTTGCATATACTCCGCGTAGTAGAAAGCTGCGTAAAACCATGTGGTCCATCTCGTGACAACCGGCTGCAGTGGTCATCTAATAATTCTAAATAGGTCTCGTCGTTCACGGTTCTTTATTGTTAGAGCTTAGACAGTGGCAATCAAGTTGTTTACGGATACAACTAAAAAACAATTCTAATTGAAGATAAGATTGTTTATTTATTTCAATTTTCAATATCACACTCTTCAAAACCATCACACTTTTGATTGCCAATAAAAGTGAAATTTTCTAGTAATTCTACAAGGTCATGCAATGTATGGATCAAACTCGTTCACATTCATTTCATTTTCTTCAATTTCAACAACAATGTCTTCACTGAATGAAACACGAAAACCATTCAAAATGATTTTACCTCTTCCTAAAAGGAGACAATCCATTCGAAAATGGTATTCCAGTCAGCTTTCGAAAAATCAGCTTTCATATTTCAGGACTTGATGGTCCTCCCATCTCTTTCAATAATGGTATTGAGCCTGTAGGCTCTTTAGATGGTCCATCCAAACCTAACAAGTCTATAAGCTCCCCGATAGGCCTCCTACGGGGACGTCAGCCTTTCGCTTCCGCGCACGCTTTGGCAATCCAGTCAGAAACGACTAGTCATGGACAGTAGTCCCATGATTCTGCATCCCTTTGGCTCTACGTGGACTTTACACATCCGCGAAACGGGCATCTGAATGTTCCTCTCACAGTTAGATCTATATGGCGGTAGTCCAGATGGTTTTATAAACGACTCACTTCTGGCTCTCGTATCGAAGCAGCATTCGGATCGACGATTGGTGCTTGAGTTGTGTTGTCTTCTGGTATCGCGTTCAGGGGGCGATTACCTTCCGATTGGATCTGCTTGGAAAGATTTGGACTAATTGTTCTTCAATTTTCTGCGCTATTTTGAGATGTCTGATGAGCCATCCTTTGGTCTTGTAGTTCTTACATTTCCAGAGAGATTTCATTCGAAAGCGGCAATTCCAACTGCATACTGTTAAAATGATAATAAACTATTTATTCTTTTTATTAATGATAAAAATATTTTAGAAATTCAACCGTAGTTTATGACCATGGTTTAAAATGCCTCGTTACTTATTAATAAATTGAAATGAAACTGATAAATACTCATCGAAATAATCTGCATGATTTACTATTTGTTCCTTTTCCTCTCTTCATAATATTTTGTCAACAGTTTAACTTATTAATATATTGCTTGAAAGTTTAGAAATATTCATGAATGTCTTCTACACCTTATCATACACAGTTAGAACATGATCTTCAATTTGTTCCGATATTAATTCTTGCTCACCAGAAGTATTTCGTCTATCAGCATTTTACCAAAATTTTATTCATTGTTATATAAGTTTTTTTATTAACTGGATTTCCATTTTAAATATCATGAAAAGTTAAATCTCAACAAATGACCGAAAAATTGCGTATACGGACTTGATATTTCTACTGTATTTTTAATGTTCTATATCGAAAATTCAAATTTTGTGATTTCAAAAATTAAATTTTATCTCTGAAAATTGATTTAAAACGATACATTTTATAGTGAGTCTGCTTAATGGAAGCAGTCGGTAGTGATTCACAATTTACTGTTATTCTGATATATTTAATTTGCATTATATTTGGTAATTGCTGCTTATTTTCAAAATTGATTTTGTGGGTTTTTGATATAAACTTAAAATTTAAGTTTGATCTACAATAAATAATCATTTATATCATACAACAGGATTTGGAACTGTCAGATTTACATAGAATGACTGGGATAACAATTTTTGAGAGATAAATGACAATAATTCTTAGTTTACTCATGTAATAATAATTATTATTTAAATAATTTGATAAAAAACAATTTCAATTCAATTGAAATCAAATAATCAAAATGAAAGCCTAATAAATAATAAAGGTAATTTACACAGAACTATAAACTTAAAATTAGCATTTTCTGAAGGTATTTGTGACTTGAAAACGTTTTATAAAAATGGTTTCCCAGGTTTTTATTTTTTATGGCGAATAAACTGTCGAGATATATATCGAATAAATCAAATACTCCATCGGGTGTCCAAGCTTATCTAGTATATCAATTTAAATGACCAAAGTGTAATTCCTGTTCATGATGGGTACAAATCATCATCTTTGCACTCGAATAGCTAAACATACTCAATAAAATAGAAACAGTTCGATTCTTGATCACATTAAAAATGCAAAAATAGAGATAAGGTTAACTACGAGTCTGAATTTTAACACAAAATTTTTGACATATCTTGAGAGGATAGTCACTAAGGCATTATTAATAAAGCATTTAAAACCATGTTTAAATGTCCAAAGGGAATTGTCCAGTAATATTAAAGTTTTTGAAAAGTTGATAAATTGTTAACAGTCAATGTGCCATATAAATGACTTGTTTTCTGAAATAAAATGCGAAACATTCATTGTTCTCGAATAAAAAAAATATTAAAGTTTTTTTTATTTTCTGTGTATAAATTATATTTTTTCCCACTTATATAATCACTTTTTCTAAGGTAATCAATGAATTAAGGTATTAAGGAATTACTTTTATGAACATTGATTTAACAAATTTTAACTTTCCTTTATCTTTATGTTGTTACATGTATTTATCTCCCCAATTATGAACACTTCGATAGTATCGATGTGTAAATGCATCTAATAATTGGTATACATGAGTCAAATTGAAGTACTATTCGTTTACTGGATTGGTTCTCACTAGATAGGCTTGCACGCCCAAGTTGTTTACTTTTAATCGGTACCTTGTCATTTGGTTCATCATACCCATTACAAGTTGCAATATAATATTATCAAACACAACACATTTATCAAAAGTATTTAAAACGAAAAGGATAAAAGCTTGGTTTTTTAATAAATTGTTTAATTCTTGATTAAATTGCTTTTAAAACTAAATGTATGTTATTTGCTACTAAATTTATATAGATTAAAATTTTTTAAACTCTAAAAAGCACGTTTTATTAATCTTAAAAATCTCCTAATTTTAATTACATTTGTATTATTATTACTGATTGCTTAGTAATAAATTGATTAATGATTAAAGATAAAATGTTTGTTATATAAGCAAATGTCGTGATTGTATTGTGTAACGATATCGTTTATAAAAACACGTTATTACACAATTAATGAATAATTAAAATTACATAAAAAATGTAATGTAAAGATATTATTAAACTAAAGTTTATTAAATATTTGATGTATATTAATTTATCCGATTTACTGATAAATTAGTTGGAGTGTACCGAAAAGCATTTTTTCGTTTCTGCCCAAACGGAAATGTCGAAGTTTTTTTGTTGAACTTTATATAAATTAAAAAAATATCACTAATATTTATTAAAAAAAAACTGGAATTCGCTTTTAAAAATATAAGGTTTATGGCATTGGTAGTAATGATCTATGATCATTAATTATATCACCTGCTGTACTAAGAATCCTGGGAAAGAATAAATAAAGAATAAGAATTATGGAGGGAAAGATAAATATTTTCCGACTTTTGATGACACTATGTGAAAACGAAAACTGTTTATTTTCCAATATTCAAATATATCTTCATCTTTTCCAATTACATTTCATTGAACTATAAAATTAATTCTGAATCAAATAAATAATTTATTGAGCATTTACATTTTTTGTTTTCATTAATATAATTGTTTAAATGATTCTAGATAATTTACCACTTTCTCTTTTGAAATTTGATTTTTTTTTCAAAGTTTCACCTGCATTATATGTTATTTGTTTCAAAAATCTCAGCTTTTATATCATTTCGGTTTTGTTTAATTTAAAAAGTCTGTTTTTAAATCGAGGATCAAGAATTGTTGCGATTTTATAGATTTTGTTTTGAATAATATCATTAAATCTTTTATCAAATGAAATTAGCAGATCATCTCCCAACTTAATAATCTGAGGATTTTTAAATGACAAAGACAAAGATATTTTTATAACTGTTATAGTAGGTATCGCTTGAGAGAGATGGTTGATTCACGTTTTGATAATGCCCCGAGTAATTTGTTCAAATGGTGATTTTAATTCTTCGAGAAAGTTAATTTCTGTCAATGTAGAAAAATTAGAGTCATTATGATCAATTTCAGCCATAAAAAATCCGATTGCATCATTTATTTCTAAAAAAACTGCTTATAATATGAAACATAGATTTTCATCTTGCTTTAATATCTTGTATTGGCATCAATATTGGCATGTTAAATATTTCTTGTATTGCTGTTAATCTAGGACTAGTGGAAGCTGAATTTTTGCTCAAGCAAATCATTGAAAAATGGATTAATGCTCATTCTATCCTTAATAACCAGCTGTAATGAAGGAGCGAAACAAAAAACCTTATGATAAAAACTCGATTTGAAACCTTTTTATGTTTGCTGCATCATCATATATTACTGCATAGCTTTTATCATGGCTAATTTCCAATATTTTGAGCATATGCTCATATGCCGATGATAGGTTTAAGGAAGGTTCATTAAAAGGTTAACAAAATAGTAATTTTGATTGCTGGACAAAATCGTTTGTAACCCAATGTGTAGTTAAAGAGAAGCCTGTGATGTAAATTCAGATGTCCACATATCTGTAGCAAAAGTTATAAAGTGGGTTTCATTAATAGTCTTGATATTATGTTTTAAAAGAAATATTTTCTGGAGGGTATTTTATACCATCTAGGTTCTAATAAAAGCATAATATCAACAAAACCATGATTTTCGACAAACATGACATGCTGTAGATCTAATGCAATCATTTTTGTAATTACTTTATGGATTTTGACGGACAATGAATTATCAATTTTCCATTTTGTTACTAATTTTAAAATATCAGTTATTCTTTGATACTTCGACTGGCTATCAGTTCTTCCCTGCTTGTTTTTATTAAAGTTATTTAATTCCAACTGATGTTTATTATCTAAATAATTTCTTGATAACGTTGAAAAGAATTTCGGATTCAATGATCTCCCTCTCGAAATTTAAGCATCGCATATATTGCAATTGACCGCGTTACGCTTTCGTTTTTTTCAAAAAATTCCATACAATACTTTGAGCCATTTTAACGGATATGATTAAATTTTTATTTAATTCTTGTAAATTATGTTAAATATTCATATACTGTGTAATTAATTTAAAGATATTTTAATAAATATTGACTTATTAGTATTTTAATATATTTATACTAATCAAATCAAATTCTCTGATTTTTTTCGGCAACGTTTTGGAAATTTTTTCGATTCCTACCGAAACTAAATTTTCGTTTTTGAAAGTTTTTGTTTTATTCATAAATTTATGAAATTTTTAATTATTTTTAAATTAAGAGTTTAGTTTTTTTCTTTTAAATTTTTGGTTTATAATGTTTCAATTTTATTTTTTGTCTTTTATTTAACCCTTAATTATTCGCGCTTTTGTGTTTTGTACACCAAACTTATATCTTTGTATTTTACCAATCCTACGTAAATTTAAACGGAGTTTGTGTCATCTATCCTTTGTTTAATATACTTTGTTTAATATAGTTATGATATTAAAAATAGTTTTTACATTCAATATTTAAAATTATCGTCTCAGAAAAAGTACAATTTTAACAATGACGTATAAGTTACACTGTGCGAGTAGTTATAGTATACGATTTGGCGCGAGTAGTTAATAATTTTATTATTATCTACTGGTAATTTTAAGTAGACGATTATTGAACGTACTGTACAGACAAACAACAAATATTTTAGCGTATTATATTACATACAATTTGTATTCCAAATGTATTTACTGTATTCGAGTTGAGCAAAATTATTAGTATGAGGAATATTTGGTGTGTGGATGTTTATGTGTAGTGTTTGCATGTTTAAATGTTGTATGTTGATTTGGAATTGTGTCTCTCCTAATCCGATGGATTATCAATATTAATTTCTTATAATCTGAAACTAATTTATTTAAATTTAGATTTAATATTCAAATTTTTAATTTTTATTATTGTAACTTTTAAATAATTTATTGATTTTATTTTTGTAAATTTTTAAATAATTAAAATCAAATTAATGTTTAAAAATGACTAAAAATATTTTATTTCAGCCAATAAAATTTAAATTAAATATTTTTAAATAAAATAATCTTCTCAAGTATAGTTCAGATTATAATGAGAGATACTGAAAATTAATTGATGGATCTAAGTGAAAGCAATACAACTGATCATCATATAGATGATAAGAAATGTGAATGTAATAAATGTTCTGTCAAATGTGTGAGTTCTCTTAACAATTGGAATTATAAACATTAAAATGCATTCTGTAGCAAAATTGCAATAGTTATCTGGCCTAAATATCTGTAAAATTACATTTATTGTATGGATGTAGTATGGCATTAGTGCTTCTCAATTGGTATTAATAAACAATGTAATTAATATTTAAATTGTCGTCCTATAAACTCCAAACTAAAGTGTATATTAAAATTCCTGCATTTAATATCTTATCAATTTTATAATGAAAAATCATTAGATTTAATTTAAATTACCTTAATTATTTTCAAAGTAAATATGTAAAATGAAATTAAACTAAAACGAAAGAATTCCTTTACCATCGTAACAATTTAATAGATATGTTTAACATGCAATTGTATGTTCTGTTTCGAACTGTATTCTTCGGTAGTGTATTTGTCATAGAGACGGTAGGTGTCAAGGAATCGGCAAGTGAAACCGCATAGATTTTCATGAAGGGATTCAAATTCAAATAGGATTTTTATTGAACATGGATTCAGAATCTGATAGAATAGAAGGCACTAAGGGAAGTGGAGCATTTCGATCCGAAGTTCCTAGACCAGTTCCTACAAACATCCAATTATAATGGCAAGCCGCTGTGGGACAATGACTTTCTATTCGAGGAGAATTATTCGTCAGATGAAGAAGTCCAAGATATAGAATATATGAGGTCATATGGAAATGATAACCTAATTTAGTGGTGCGGGGAGATGCTGCAGTCAAAGAACTTATGCACAATCCATGGCATGGATCACCAATCGTGCGGTTGCATTTTAAAACATACGGGTACTTTTCCCACATAAAACAAAACTTTTTTTAAAAAATCTTTAAATGGAAATGAATAAATTGAAGTAAAATTTCTTAATATTGATATTTCAAACCCAGTATTGCAATATTTTTGTTAAAATTACGATCTCAATTTGTAAATTTCATAAATTATGCATACTATTTCCTGCTATGTTGCTTTTCAAATGTTTCAATTACTTTCTAAATTGAAATTCATCTAAGTTCAAAATGTTATACCAGGTCCAAAATTATTCTTTTAAAATTTACAGAATTTTTCGTTAGTCAATTTTACAAAAGTTTCATAATAAAGTAATTGACAAAGAATTGACAAAAGTATTTGTTGAGTTTTTGACATAGGCTTTAGCTGACTTTTAAATTGGGTTTGTATCATAATCCCAAAATCTAAATTTCAAAAGATTGAAATCAAAATTGAACTTATTAGTCACAAAATTACATAATTCCATGAGGTATCAAACCCAGAATAATTGCAATTCAAAATGATAACCTAATATTTGCTAATTTTTACTCAGTAAAAATTGAAAGTCAAAAAAGAGATTCAATTTTTTTATTTAAAACAGATTTCTCTGATATTATAATCCATAACAATTTAAAAAATAAAATATTAGTATAAAATAAAAAAGAAAATGCTACAATTGAATTTAAAATATATAGAAAATTAATAATTCAAAAATTAGATTTATCATATCAAAGTTTATTAAATTAATACTTGGGTAAATATACAGAGTTTTGAGCTTACGAATTGGTCAACTTTCACGGGTACTAACAATGTTTTGGAGTCTTATATCACTTCCAATACTCGTTCCAATTCTTTTATTCATTCCTAAAGCCATATGTTGAGATTAATTCTCTTAATAGCATTATTATTATTGGAATTCTTTAATGATTTCACTGTGATGATCCATTCATATTAAATATCTTATCTGTTACATCATGCTTTTATACAGTTTTGAGCACTATGAAGTTTACCTTATACGCAAACTAACTACAAACTTGATGCAAATAATCAACCATTAACACTCACATAAGTGTCTAATATTTTCTGACACATTATTTTCGAAAAAAAATCATTTCACCTCACTCGTTTCGTTAATTCATTCAAACCTGGAATTGCTTCAACTGAAAGAATGGTCAATGAAGATAAATGGCGCATTTTATAACTGACATTGTCACCTTTGTCATATTGTGCGGCTTATATATTTGCTTAAGTTTTAATATACTGGATTAAATAAAAAAATATTGGTAAATACTTGAATTTTACTTTTATATGCATTCACTGTTCATTCTTAATCCGTCATAATCGTTTTTGAATTTAATTGTAATCCATTTTCTGCAAAAAATGATTGAACATTTTAAAAAGTACTTCAATCTTAGCAGTCATTAATGTGTTGAATAAGTTCTTAAATCCAACAAAAGCCTTATTGTAAATAATTGATATGATTCGAAATTTCAAAATTACCCTTTATATTCCTAAATGAAGTATAAACCAAGCATTGTTTACTGCGAAATGCATGATGTCATCCATTTTAACATCTCTAATAAAAATAGTTAGTCATCTTATGTCTATAAATTTTAGAAATATTTTTATCAGTGTTAGAGCAGACAGTCATTTAAATCTGATATCTTACGTGTGATTTACGTGTGATGCTTTAATTTTGATCACTCAGGATTGTTCAGATATATGACTCCTTCCCCATTTGAATATTCATGTGCTAATGGCAGTTTACAATCAATTAAATACAAATACCACATATTACAAAATAAGGAGTTTAACCGGTGTTCAATCGATTAAGTTAATGTGGTTTGGGCACAACGTTTTAGACAATTATTCAATTTTTATCAATGCTATTTGGAAAAAATATTTTTCTGCAATTCTCGCCATGTAGCCAATATTTTTCAAGATAATTTGTAATCGTTTAAATATTTTATTATTTTTTCAAGAAAATGTTCTAGAATGTTGATTTCGGAGGTCTAAACTTTAAAAATAGGAAATGTATAAATTTATAAAGAATATAAAATTAACGATGTGAACTACCACTATAAAATAATAGAAATGCAATGAGTTGATCAAACTCAATTTTTCGACTGGAATCTAGTATGATGTAAATTATAGTGATTAGAGCGATTAAAATTCACGAAAAAACATACAAAAATGAAAATTGGAAATAAAAATGTTTGTTTGAATATGTTTAAATAATAAAATGTATTCATGGAAAAATATTTTTTTTAAGTTAATGAAGACTAGATTGATTTCACATCAATAGTACGGCATTTTATAATTCGATTTGACTTCTTTGTGTAATCAACTAGGACGTAGTAATACACATCGTATGGAATATTAAGAGAATTAATATTAACTATAAGTTTTTCATTTTTATATATCTTGTTCCCAAAGGCTTTAATCTCTTATAGATCACAATCTTATTGTATGACAAGTAAATCTTCACTTAATTCTATTATTTTGATTTTAATTTAAAAATTAGAGCTTAAAAGATTTATTTTAAGCTGCTATTTGTTATTTTCTTATTTTTTTATGAATTACTATTTTCAATAATATTTTAAAATTTGGTTACATTTTTTAAAAATTAAATTAATATATTAAAATATCTCTTATTCCAGGAAGTTCTATTTTTGCACGTGTTTAGAAAATAAAATTGAATTTGAGAAAGTATGTTATAGAAAAGTATGGTTTGATGGAACTGTAACTTCATAAAATTTCTTGTACATGGCGATAGAACTGTTATCATAAGATTTTTCTGACATGATAAGTTTTTTCGAGAAGTACCATCAATGTATTCTTTTCTATAAAATGCTTTCATCTATTTTGTGCTGGAACCGCCGAGAACCATTTAAATGAAGATATTTGCTTCTGTGATTCAAAGACTCCACTGTCAATTTTTACCATGATGAAACATAAAATTTAACAATATAATATTTTTTTAATTACTAATAAAGCCTAAATACTGAACTTTGATGCCATGTTGTCAGCCCTCACGAGGCTATCAGTAAAAAATTTATGCCGAATATTTCTATTGGGCCAATAATCAACTTAAATAAACAGTGTCTGTACGATTTTCGTGCGGCACTTAGGGACGTTCCCTTGTTAATTAAAAGCTTAACTAGCCATTAATAAAATAGTCTCCCTAAATCTAAAAATAATTTCTTTTGCTGGCAATTTTTTAATTAAAACGTACATAGATTGTTTAAATTCGGAATACAAAATATCGATATTATTTGAATTGTTGATTCTCCGAATTTAAAAAATTTAGAACCCTTATCATTTTTGTCTATTTCATAACTTTTTAGTAGTAATGAATTGAACGAAATATAGTCTATTACTCTAATTCATATGTATTCGGACACGCAAAATATTTTTTATTAAAAATTATAAAAAATAAGTACTTATTTGTATTATAGATAAACTATTTGTATAGCATATATCACATACAATTACTTCCTATCTTTATTAAAATCTTATTGTAGCGTAATATAATACTCCCATTTTAACCTCTAAACTAAAAAAATGGCAAACTGGAGGTTTTATCACACTACTTTTTTAATGTGTTGTTAAAAAAATGTCCTAAACTGACAGAATCTTAAAATGATTAAGTAACTTTAGCAATTTGATTAAAAATAACTTAAAAAATAATCAAAACGTTTGTATAACACTTTTTAATAATGATTTTACACTGAAACTTAGTAAATAGTACCACACAGACTTACAAAACGTTTGTCGCCGAATGTTAAAACGGTTGTGAATTGAAATCGTGAGTGTTGAAAGTATTTCGTACGAAATATAAATATCTATTTCGGTGATAAATGAATTCAGTCGGAAATCAGTAAGTTTCTCTCACTGGAATAATGGTATGATTTAGTTTCTTTCTTTTGAAGTCAGAATCAGACGAGACCAAAAAACTTAAATCAGAAAGTTAATTCTGTCTAAATCGATACATTATTTTATCGATTTAGATTTTAAATTTAAAGTTATTATCATAGTAATTATTATTACCAAATCATGACAATAACAAAAAAATGATTCATCTTCTTTTCATTCTCTTTCTCTTTTATTCATTTTGTCTTAATAAAATTCTACCTTCTTCGGACCAAAACTTTTACATAAATGAAATATAAATTTATACATTTGATAAATAAATAAAAATAAATAAATAAACATAATTAAATAAATAATCTTGGAGTGGGAAGTACATACAAAGAATAAAATATGACACATCACAGTATATACAGCTGAGTCAAAGAGTTTACAAATCACATTGATGATAAGTGATCAAATGGTACACATGAAGGAATTGGTGTAAAAAATTGATAAGTGAAAAAGGATTAAGGAGATCGCATAACTAAAAATAACAAGTGGTTGTCAATAGACAATTACACGTAACTAAAATTTTAAAGAATAATGTTTAATTAAAATAGCAAATTTTCTAATTTGTTAAATTAGGGATATCAAATGTTGTATTAACATTGCATTGTGATCACATTTATGTAATTTACCATGAGGTATTTACTTTTGTTTAAAAGAAGTTTTTCAAGTTAAAACACTTAAAATATTTTTTTAAATAAATAAATTGTTTTATAAATATTTTTTTATTAAAAACTTATAAATAATACTCTCAATGTACCTCTCAACAATTGATAAGAAACAATGATATCTTTGACATTCTATTCTTTCAATGAGTTTTCTGTTCATAATTTCCCACAATCTTAATTAATCTTAATATTAGCATTAATAAAATATCACTGAATGCTTTCTATGCTTAAGTTTAGTATCTGTGTAAGCAGTTATTCAGGTAGGCGATAAAAGTAGATATTGTTGATAATTTTATTTATTATAAAAATTGACTTTTTCTTAATGTTCATAAATTAAGATTGAATCATTTTCTTTCATCAAAATCATAACAATTATTTTTAATATTTAATTTGTATTTAGCTCTTAAGTGATCCGATTAAAGTTCGATGTCTCCCGTGGAAAATTTTGGTGATGTTTAGAGTACCTAATAATCCAACAAATTTGGATAAAAGTCAACGTTCCATGGGTATCTTTTTGCAATGTAATGCCGATTGCGATTCAACGTCATGGAACTGTAATGCTAAGGCTAAAATAACATTAGTATCTCAACAAAAGTCAGTAGCTTGTGGAGAAATAACACAGAGTGAAGAATCTCCTAAATTAGTCGCTGAAAATGATGAAAATGCAAATTCAAACGACGTTGTAAGAACAATTGAGCATAACTTCTATTCTAAAGAAAATGACTGGGGATTCTCCAATTTCATTACTTTAGCAGATTTATTTAATCCGTGCAAAGGATATGTCTTTGAAGATTCAATCATTGTTAAGATCCGAATAAATGCCGATGCACCGCATGGGATAGATTGGGATTCCAAAAGACATACAGGTTTTGTTGGATTAAAAAATCAAGGAGCTACATGCTATTTAAATTCTCTGCTACAGACTTTATTTTTCACAAATAAATTACGAAAAGCAGTTTATTTAATGCCAACTTATAGCGATGAACCAAGTGTCAGTGTCCCATTAGCATTACAAAGGGTTTTTTATGAGCTCCAATTCAGTGATAAATCAGTCGGTACTAAAAAACTAACTCGAAGTTTTGGTTGGGAAACCTTGGATTCATTTATGCAACACGATGCACAGGAACTCTGTCGAGTTCTTATGGATAATGTAGAAAGTAAAATGAAAGGAACGACCGTAGAAAACACCATTCCAGTACTATTTTGTGGAAAAATGATGTCATATATTAAATGTAAGCACGTTCCTATGGAATCGACCAGAGAAGAAAATTTTTATGATATACAGTTAAAAGTAAAAGGAAACAGAAATGTTTATGATGCATTTCAAGATTATATATCGGTAGAGACACTAGAAAATGATAATAAATACGATGCTGGAGAATATGGTTTACAAGAAGCAGAGAAAGGAGTCATTTTTCTCAAATTTCCACCGGTTTTATATTTACAATTAATGAGATTTCAGTTTGATTTCGCAACTGAAACAAATGTGAAAATTAATGATCGATTTGAATTTTATCCAAAGATAGACTTGTCCAAATATTTAAAAGAAAACAAACCGGATATACCTTCAAAATATTTTCTACATGCCGTACTTGTTCATTCCGGTGATAATCATGGAGGCCATTATGTTGTATATATAAATCCAAGGGGTGATAATAAGTGGTATAAATTCGATGATGATGTTGTTTCAAGATGTTCTATAAAAGAAGCCATTCAAATGAATTTTGGTGGATATGAGGAGGATTTGGGTGTCAGACAATGTACCAATGCTTATATGCTTGTATATATGGATGAAAATGCTAAAGATGATATTCTTTGTCCTGTAATGGAAGTTGATATTCCTCCACCACTTCTGGAAAGGTTCGCAAAAGAACATATATTAGAGGCTCAGAAACGGCGTGAAAAAGCAGAATCGCATTTATTTACTTGCGTTCATCTGTTATTAGAAGAAGACTTTTATGGATGGCAAGGATTTGATCTATGTAATCCCAATGATGCTCCGGTGCGCCGTATTCGTGTATCGAAATCTTCTACTTTGGAAGAATTAACATCTCTAATTTGTGAAACACTAAAGCAACCCCCAAATAATATCAGACTTTGGCAAATGAAGGCTAGGTAATTTTTTGTTTTCATTTTTATATAGTTTTACACCAATCGTCTGTAGATGTTTATTTATGTACTTATATAACTTAAATCATATTATATGTGTTTCGAAAACTTGTAATCATGAAGTATAAATTTCCCTGAGAAAGAAAATTTCCTATTACACAAAAATGAAATGTGCAGTTTTCTGTGATATAACTTTGAATTATTTCAAAAACTTATGAGTCCCAATGAAGATTTATTTTTCTTAACTATTTACTGTTAAATAAAAAGTAAGCGTAAATCCATGATATTGTTACGAATGATTAACACTGAATTTTAATAATTCATTATTTGTGTAATTAATTAATAAAATTTACGATTTTGTAGAAGGAAATACAATAAACTTTGTAATTAACACATGAAATGTTATAAATTTCTCTATTAATTTGTTAATAGTAATTTGTTATTAATTCTCTAGTAATTAAATTTATAATTTTTTGTAAATTTTGATTGACGAGTTTATTTTATATAAAATCAACAGTTATTGTATGTATTGGAAACGTCTCACCCTTTCAAATCTTTATGTTCTCTCATGGTCTTTGAAAAGCTGATACATAAGAAAACTGATTATACACCGAAATCTCAATGTTAGTGGTCTATTAGTTCCATAGCAATGGTATATATAGGTGATTATTAGTAAATATTAAATTTATGTGGTTTAGTCTATAACATTCGAAAATCGTTTTCAGAGTACCCTGTGTCATAATCGTGTCACTTATAGTGATTCTAATTTTAGAGCAGTTTCTTCGACTGATAAACACATTCAAAAAATAGATTTCATTATATTTATTGAGCAGTATTTGTAACGTCAATATTAGAATTCATTTTACTCAATTTATATCTTTATTATAAAACAACTTTCAAACACATTTTCCAACTATTTTCCTAATTAATAATTAATCCGCTGATCTCAAATAATTTTCAAATAATTTTTCATCCATTTAAAATTTAAATCAAATCAAAAATAGCATTCAACTTTTTTAAATTTTTAAATAAAAATATTTATAAAAATGATTTTACATATATTTAAAATTTTTTTAAAGAAATATTTAATTTTTTTTTAAAAAAACCATTTTTAATATTTTATTTTAGAAATCTTGAAAATACGTTATATTTGAAAATTGAATTTTATTACTTTTTAAATATTTAATTTTTTAATCATATCATTAAATTAATTTAAAAATTGAAAATACATTTTTACAAATATTAATACAATTTTTTAATCGGATTTAAATTATTTTAAAAATACTGTTATTTGTTATCTGTTTTGATCAACTCATTTTTCTATTAAAATAATATTTTAATTCAAAATAAATTTATAAATATTGCTTTTAAATTCAAATCTAAAATACTTAATTAATTCTAATTAATTCTTAAAATTTTCAATTTGATTTAATTCAAAATAATCTTTTTTAAAAATATTTAAATTTTGATCAGCGAACCAAAATTAATTACCTCATCATAGTACTCGTTAAATTATTATGAACACTTACAAATTTAAGAATTAACACAGTCATCAAAATTCGTGATTTCTCGATTATGCAGTATAGTTAATATTCTAATGTTATTCAATCTTTCCTTTATTTAAGCTAACAATTAATAAAATATCTCAAGTCAATATTTTTCAAATCATTTTTAGTTATGATTTTCTCATTTAAAGGGATGTCATTTACAATTTACAATTGTGTTTCCGAAGAATAATGTTCATTATATATTTTGACATGTTGATTTTATCTGTAGAACGCCATCTCATTAAAAAGAGTATTTGTTTGTTTAGTAACTTTTTGATTTATCATTAAGAATAATCAGATTCATTTCTATTCTAAATAATATTTGAAAAAGATAGACTTTTTTGTAACTTTTCCAAATAAATTAGAAATCAAAATATAATTATATTAGGGAAAATTTTGAAAGCATCTGGTATTCATTTTTATCATGTTTCAGTCACAAAAATTGTAGTAATTAAATAGAAATACATTGAAAATACAAGTTAACGTTTGAATAATCATTCCTAGTAAATAAGTTTAAAGTTAATACGGTTATGATAATTATGGAGAAAGCCTCAGATGAGTCTATTGATTCAGAAATCTGATTGAAGCGGAATTATTTCACAGATTCATATTTGGCAATATGTTTTGAGGCTTGAACAATTTGCTGCGTTAATTGCTGCATTGGTCTGTAGATAGATAATTATATTTATGTCTAATAACAGTATGAAATATTAATGAGGGACATGATCACTTTGTTTTCACTGATAGTGAAAATGATGAAATATTTGAACACATTCCTAATTCTATTTTAAGATGATTTTCGTCTAGAAATACAAGTAAATGATGTAAATCTTACCGTATATTTTTAATAAACAATCAATTCACCTTTATTATTTACAGGGTGACCCAGAAGTTATCCCGACAAATGCGCTAAAATAAACTTAATAAATGTTTCTGAAAATATGTTGATTTTTCCATTCCTTTTATTATATGTTTCTTTGTAGTTATTTACAATAATGTTTTTTTTATATTTATAGATTTATACACTTTTAAAATCTATATTTCAAAAATATTTTTAGTATTAACGAATTAATAATAAAAGTACATAATTTTTTAATAAATCTATTTTTAGAAAGTAAAAGTAATAATAAACTTTAAGTGTCATATTTTTCTGTTTTACCTACATTTAATTTTTCTCATTTGAGAAATGAAAGAATTCAAAGTTTCAATTGCAAGATTATTCAATGATAAAAACAACTTGAAATTTCTAAACTTTTACAATTATCATATGAAACAGTATCGAAAGTGAATGCTCAGTTTTTTAAAAACGGAAGATCGCAAAGGAAGAGGTCAAAAAACTTGTCAAAACTCAAATAAAGCTACAAAAAATCTTAAACAACTTGAAAAGAAATCCTAAATTTTCAACAAGCAAATTGCTTAAGACAATCGGCATTTCACGTAGTTCCATACAAAGAATAATAAAACTTGATCCTGGTTAAAATTCTTTGAAAATTCGACAAGATCAGTTGATAACTAATAAAAAAGCTACTCGACTTAAAAGGCATAAAATATTGAAGATGTGTTTTATTAGTAGATTGCACAGATCAATTTTATTATCTTAAGAAAAATTTATTTTTGAAGTATGAATGTAATTTCATAACATTTGAAACGATTTCATTTGGAGCGCATTAGCTAAAAGCCTATTGTAATTTACAATCTAAAGCAAAAATATTATAGTCAGGTATAACTTCAAAGGGAGGTGGATTAAAAATTAAAAAAAATGGCATATCGTGAATTGCTAAAATCTAAAGTACTTAAATGGGCAAACGATTCAAATTTGAAAATGAAGATTGGACATTTATGCAAAACTCAGCATCGTTTCATAAATCCACGAGTACTAAAATGTACAAAATATCTTATTTTTATCTATTTTTTCTCTGACTATCATATAGTTCTAGACTTAAATACAATAGATTATTCTATTTGTAGTATTTTTGAGTCAAATGCATGTAATAAACCACGTTCATCAAAAGAATAACTGAATTCCAACTGAAAAGAATGGAATATTTAAGTCGTTATATTAAAAAAGCAGTACATGACTTTCTAAAAAGGTGTAAAGTTTGTACTGATGCTGAGAGCTCACATTTTGAATAAAATTAAAGAAACGATAACAGTGTTTAAGTTCTTATTTGATTTGTGATAAGAACAAGATTTTAAAATAAAATTTACATCAAATAAATAGATCACGTCACCCCGAATTTACTGTAATTATTTAGAAATCGATTAGTCAAAAGATTTAGTTTTCTGCCATTTGTGATGAAGTCAAATTTGTAATTTCCATCAATTAAAGATTTATTTGTAATATAACTTAAAATTAAAATTATTGATAGATTATATGTATAATCTATACTAAAATTTAAATCAGTTTATTTATTATGAAAATTTTAATACCATCGAATCGGAATCTGATTTATCAATCGCATATTAAATAGTGTATTTTTTATTTCTTTTTTGGCATTATCGATACTATTAATTTCCATATATTGTTTGATAATTTAATTAATTATTTTCAACAATTTTCTAGCCTTTTGTTTCTCAATACATTACAATAAATCAGAAAATAAATAATGTATGTACGAAAAATTTTCATTATGTTTTATTATGATGTTTTATGATAATCATTATAATGAAAATTATTACAATATATAATTATTGCTATAATATGAATGAAGTTACTTTTAACGAAAATTTTTCAAAAAAATTTTTCATGGTTATTTTAAACTAGTGGAGACTTTATTCACTGGGGTTTCCTTAAGAAATTAAAACGCATATTGTCGAATTATTAATAATAGATCAATTTGTAATCATAATTAATAATAAAGGGGAATAAATTTTTTCTCGTTGAAATCTAAAACTGATTTGTGTGTGCGAAGTAATATTGTATACAAACTTTTACGCCACTGGTGTCAAAATTTATACATTGAAGAGACTGGTGAACCCGGAATCGATACTGTGATAGTTGTTGCGGTAATACTTATTGAAATACACGTGGTGAATGGTATGGATGCATTATCAACTATCCACTGAGAAGCCTCAGGCTTAATACTTAACCCTAGAGATATAACCTTCTGACTAAGTCCTGAAAATATAACCATACGCTTCGCGAGCGCATCAAATAGCCATAAATTCTAAATTATGGTACTTACCGCATATACACAAACATCCAACGACACGATACATTGACGACTGAGTTGACTGAAAATGGCAGCTAAATTCACGCACCAATTAAAATTTACGCCCCGGGCGTCTCTGATACGTAGGTTATCTATCTAGGGTTAAAATAATGTTAAGGTCACATTACAGAAACATACCGTCATCCTCACACTCATATTAGTGAGCATACATTCAAGTTGAAAGAGTAGGGTCTGAGGATTTGACGTTGTTTTAGAAATAGTCATTTAAATTAAAAGATGAGTTCTCGATTCAGATTTTGAATTTTGATAGATACTCAGAAAGACAGTATTACGAGTCGTTTTTGATTAGTAGAACCCGTTGATAACCATAAAAGAAAACCACAAAAAGAGAAAAAGCAAAGCTGTCAAAATGTCAATTATTTTTATTTAGCATCGTTTTTTTTATTTTAATTAAATAAGTAGTTTTGTATAATAATTATATAATATTTTGGATAATAAAAAAATTAATTAATTAATTCAAAATTAATTTCAGAAAAAACCAAACTACTCGTATTACAGTTCTTGATTTTAAAGATAATTTTCTTAAACAAGACGCTGCATTTGTTTTATGGGTTGAATCAGTTCCTATTGATAAATTGATGGAATTTTCAATTCCAGAAAACGAAAATGTTCCTCCATGTACAATTGACTCCGTTTCACCCTTCGATATCAATAATGATTTATTAATTTTTCTAAAGTATTATGACTACCGATCCAAGTCTATTCATTTTTGTGGACATATCTTCATTAGAATCCAATCTCAACTCAATGTTATCATACCAGAAATGTTGCGAAGAGCAAATTTACCCGCTAACACAAAATTATTAGTGTATGAAGAACGCAAACCGCAAAATATTGAGAAGTTAAATCCTGATTCGAAAATTGAGCAGTGCGTTGAAATTTTAATGGACGGAAATATTATAGTCTTTCAAGAAGAACCACCAAAAAGTGAATCAGAAGAACTTTCTTGTGTGGTTGATTATTTCAATGATTATTTCTATCAGAATGACATTCTTTTCGTTGATAAAAACAATGTCGATGAACAGGGTTTCGTATTAAGATTTTCCGGCAAATCCTCTTATGAAGATATGACAAAAGCTGTTGGACATTATCTTAATTATCCGGCAGATAAAATACAGTTCTTCCGATCACAACCGGGATTCTCCAATAAAGAAGTTATAGGTAGTTGTATCAGATCCACCTTTGACGGTGAAATCAAAGACTTGTTGGCTCAATATCCGAGGAACAAAGGCCAACGAAGGATTTACTATGAAAAATTGTCGATCCCAGTTGAAGAATTGGAAAATATGCGTCAAGTTCATTGTTTCTATGTGAACGATAAACTGAGCGAAGAATTGCTCTACACGGTAAATCTGAATCGGTCTGCCTCAATCAAAGATCTCATAGATGCTATATCAAAGCAAATCAATATCCGTCAGTCCTCCACAAATGATCAAACTAGCAAACCAAATATGAACGAAAGTATCGAGTTATCAGAACAAGATCTTTCTAAAAATTTCCGAGTCTTTGAAATCAGCTCATGTAAAATTATTCAACAATATCCTCTTGAAACGAAAATCTCCCAGATTCAAACCTCTATAAATAGACATTTGCGAGTCGAAGAAGTACCTGTTGATGAAAGAGAAATGGAACCAAACGAAGAACTGATTTATGTGGCTCATTTTCATAAAGATTCATACTCGACCTTTGGAATTCCTTTCGCTTTAAAAATCCGAGACGGAGAAACATTTAACGCTGTCAAAGAGAGAATCAAAAGGCGACTAGATATATCGGACAAGGAATTCGAGAAATGGCGATTCGCGATTGTCGGGGGCAGAGCATCGTATTTACCAGACGATCCCGAATCTATCGTAAGAACAAATGTATTTCATTCTCACAATTTCAATACAGTCTCTGGAGCCAGACCCTGGTTAGGTATCGAACACAAACCTTCAAAGCGACCCCGAGCTACTGGTTGTGAAAAACCAATTAAAATCCATAACTAATCGATGAGTGTACAAAAGTCACATCAAAACTGCTATATTAGACATTGTTAATGCAATATTTGGACAGACAGAGAGCAAGCAGGTCTGACTGTCCAGCTTCTATTCTCTCTCTACATGTGTCGCCTTTAATGTAGCTGATTAAATTTTGGTGTGAGCTCAAATGTTAAATTTTGTATATTAGGGATTCGCTAGTGTATAAATATGGAAATAAATAAAATTGTCAGATTTACTTGAGTTTTTTCATGTTTTCATTAATGTATTTTAATCGTTTAATGTTGGCCAGAAATTGCTCAGTTTTAACATTTGTCCAGTGTCATATGATTCATAAGTACTTGGACAGTGAACTGTTTTTTATAACTAGCTGTCCAGTTTTTGCATTCTTATGTTAAATATGGGAATCAGTAAATAGACTTCTTGTGGTGCCCTATTGATTGATCTCCACGACAAACCGTTTCTTGTAATCAGAAGTAATTACACCCGAGCGTCTCAATACATCTTCATTAGAAATAGGACTGATATTAATTTTCATCATTCGGCGTAAGAACTACATTACAGCTGCATCCGTTCTCTTCCATTTCTTGTGAAATCGTCCAATATTCTAAGCTGTAAGAAAGAACTGTATAAATAGACTACAAACTGAAAATATTCACTATTTTATAAGTCTCGTAACATTGTTTGAAATAACTAAAAATGATAAAGTTAGGGAGCTTTCAAAGGACGTCATCTGCTGACGATACCTTGAATTTAGCTTGCTTAAACACCTTGCTTTAATTTACAATGATACTACCATCGATATGAGTCTAATCTCTTTCAAATGGTATGCAGCCAAGGGCTCTTTAGAGACCACCAAAAATGGGTAACCGGACGAACATCACAAATTACTTTAGGGTTAGGTTTTAAGTTAGAATTAGGGTTAGGGTACTGAAACGTATGGAATCTATATTTAAATGTTTAAAATATATTGCAATACTTTTGTTATACTTGGCAGTTGTAATACTGTCCTGAGATGTTTTGTCCTAGAACCCAAAAATGAAGGTCATAGGGGCACCCTATAGGTCTCCTACCTCTATTTTCATTCTCTGTTCTGGTTTTGCGACTTATTGGTTCTCGCTGTAATTCTTTATGTGATATTCAGCCATCTTGTGAAAGTGGACTATTGAACATTCATTTTCCTTTCATCGGTCTTTGTTTTCTTCGATTGTGCGACTGGAGGAACATCCTCTGATAAATATCTCGGCTCCGACGTGATCTCTTCTCAAGTGCATGTTCAGCTCTGTGATTTCTGTAAATGACGTAAAAAATAGATCCATCGGCTTTTCTGTATTCTCAATCTTGAAATATATACTTCAGTATTTTTTCCATCTTAGCCTTGTTTTTGTAATTGATTGACCTTCTCGATTCTTGTAAATGTTGTCTACATGTCCTCATTTTGGATCTCGTTGGTAATGTTCTGATGAGTGAATTGCTCTCGGACTAGCCAATTCATATCGAGTTTGAGTTATTCCATTAGATATTGTTTTTTTTCTAGTCACTCCCTTTCTTTCAACTTCCTATATGACTTTGAATTGCTCTCTGCCTTTTCTGGACAGTCGCCCAGATCGCTCTTCACATCATGGTTGACATTTCAACATTTTATCCGTCGGTGTGGTAATCCGATGTTCATTGTATCCATTGAAACATCCGTTTTTTCATTTACACTTGTGTCAGTAGAAAAAAATAAAAAGCATAATAAAAGTCGCCTCACAAATAACCAAACAAACACTTACTCAGCTACAACAAATAATCTAACAATCTTCTACGTTTACTTTTACAGCAATGCCTCGATACAAATTAAAATACACACCTTACAATGAAACATTTCACACAAACAAAATACCTTATTCACCGACACATAAAATGTACCAAACCATATCAACCAAATTAGCTTTCTTAACAATTCTCATAAAACATAATATTACAGAAAATGTTCATACAACTCACCAATCATCGATAGCTAACATTACAGAACTATAGAAAAAAATTTCAAATTCACAAAATCTTAGATAATTAAAACATAAAATTGAAGAAATCGAAAAGTAAAACAAAATATTAAAAACAGAAATAATGCAATTAAAAAACAACAAAAAGAAATCGAGACCAAATTTTAAAATTTTGGCACTTATGATGTTGAAAAAAAAGAAACAAAATAAATCAAACATATGCTGGTACTATGAAAGATATGGAAATTAGGCATAAAGATGCCAAAAATCTTGTCATTTCAAACAAAACAGAAATCACATAAAAAACCAAAGATACGAACATACTACAACTCTGAAATTAAAAAAAAATATTAAAATAAACATATTGTGAGTATTAAGAGAACTCGCGCATTTGATATAAGGATTATTAAATTTACAATTTTGATCATCTCTATGACAATCAATAGTATTACTCTCACTTAAATCTATCACTCAATGTTTAATACTCCTCATATCAATCAAAACTAACTTGAAGAAAATTATTATATTTAAAATATTCAATTTTATTGGCTAAAATGAAATTACTTTTTATAATCATTTTTAAACATTAATTTGATTTTAATTATTTAAAAATTAACAAAAATAAAATCATTTAAAAGTTACAATAAGAAAAATTAAATATTTGTTTATTAATCTAAATTTAAATAAATTAGTTTCATATTATAAGAATTAAAATCCGTCTGATTAGGAGAGGCACAATCCCAAATCAACACACAACATTTAAATATGCAAACACTACACAAAAACATCAACACACCAAATATTTAACACTCACTGTGAGTCACAGTGCAAATCAAAATTTATTTTTTTGGACTCTATTTCTGGTGAGATGGGACTAATTTGCCATTTCAACCAGTCTGCAGAACTAACCAAATAGTTGTTTGTTTTTTAGAAATATTTAGAAATTGTTTTTTAAATTGATGTAATTTTATGGATGCATTGTTATTGCGGTTTTCTATTTTTTTATCTTCACAAAATCTGAATTTTATTGTGTGAATTTATGAATCGAGTTTTTTGGTAACTAATTAAATGTTTATTATATAAATAATGTAAAATGATTAAATTGTTGTTTAAGAGGTTGTTTTAATAAGTCAATGTACGGTAACGAAAGAAATAAATTGTAAATTTTGAATAATCAGAAATAAACATTTTCAGAAGATAATTTTTTTAATTATAGATAAAAAGATTGATCGAATATATGAAATCAGAAAAAATGCTTTATTCAGATTATGATCCTTTTGATGAAAATAAATTATTACAATGGGATAAGATTGTTCGTCATAGATACAAAATCTCAGACGATACGTTTGTGAGTTGTCTGAATTGTCGCGTGTCCGTTGACGACATTTTCAATTAAGCTTTTGATCAATATTTTCATATAAGAATAATTCGATTGATTATCGACTCTTATGAAATTATAATGGTTTCCAGGAATTACGTGTGGCGCCAGACAGATGGACCGATGACGACATGGTCTAAGACGTATTTTATGGCAAACTAATTATATTTGAATGGAAACTGGTCCTCATTAGGACCAAGAATTTTAATTGTCTAATGAAATGGCATATTATGATTTCAATCTCACCAGAGGTAGGAATGTTTGAGATGTATTCCAGACTGGGTTACTCAACGGCAAAAGCGGAGTGCAGCGACCACGCTAAAAAGAATGTTATCTCTAGGTTCTGTAGCCATCTTTTGATTTAAATTGGTGTAAAATAGAAATTTGAGCATTATATCTTAGAAACCAGTTTTATTTCGTTACAGAAATATCGCTTTGCGAAGTAACGGGGAGAATTACAACTTCGGAGCCCTTATCAATGAGCATCTTGATTGTGGTCGTCGATCCTGACACTCTTTAAATCACGATATCCGCCATTAGTCTCTCAGTTCTCCGTAGTATGCTGCGTGACATATTATTAATGTTGCAACAACAACTGCTGCCAATTGTTGATGTTTCGTATATTTGCAGACCGTTGCAAAGTATCCAAATTTGGAGCAGTTCATGTAGGTGGTTCTTTTTGCTGGGTAGTTCGGAAAATCTGCTTTGTGTTTCTTTGAGCCGCATCGGTAGCATTCCGTGTTCTGTCTTTCCGGTCCTCTGTATTCCGGCCACTTTTTTCCAGATGTCATTGAATATGATTACGGTTTATCTTGCGATATGGCGTTTACGATTCTGATACAATCAAATATATTTTTCGGTCGTCGCAGTCGTAATTCTGTGGCATACCTCTCCGGTGTTGCACTGATGAACTTTGGTACTAGTAATTCGTCCTTTTTAACATATTGAAAGTTATCTAACATTTTTCTCGAGAGTGGTCGCATACTCATCGGGTGATCCTGTATATTTTGCATTGAAGAACTCGACCCAACCCACATAGCTTGGGGTCGGCACGTTTAACTGTTCAAGGCCCGTTTATACGTTTAGTTTCATAATTTGTAGTAAACGTTTAGCAATCATTAAACGCATTTAACCATATTTTTCAATGTTTATTCTTCTTCGATTAGACATAAAATTTAAGTTTTCACGATCCGCACAAAAAAAATTTAAAATAATATTATTAATAAAAAATTTTTTTTATAAAAACAACCACGTTTTTCAAGCATTACCAATGCACTAAAAAGAGGAGAATAATTTTTTTCTAGACATGTGAGAAATTTTATACCTAACCAAAAACGTGGGGCGGATTTCTGAATTACTGCTATTAGTAACTGCTATTTCCGCTTTACTGCTTTTTAGTAACAATCGATCATTTCTATGCCCCACGTTTTTGGTTAGGTATAAAATTATAGTAATACATTTTAATGCTTATACTTTTAACCATGTCTTTTATTACCGTCGATTTGAATGTTTTACCACAATCTGTATGAATCTCTTTCGGAGCACAAAACCATAAAATCCATTTTGTCATATTTGTATTTGTTGTGATTCTCCGTACTCATAAACTGAAATTATAAGGCAAATAAAAGGATTTCAAAATTGTATTTTTATTAAAATGGGTTTATTTAAACAAGAAATAATTAATTTCTTTTTTTTGTATAATTGAATTTTATGAAATTAAATTATATCATTACAATAAAATTTATTTTTTAAATCATATTTGATGTTCGTCCCACATTGGGAGTTGTCACGGGTCCAGGACCGCAGGTTGGACAAAAAGGTTGACTTAAGAGCTAACACATACATAACAGTTTTAAGAAAAATATATTTAAAAGATTATATGTTAGAATTTTATTTTCATAATTATTTTCATACTGAAATAAATTAAATAAAAATGTCGAAAAAAATAACATTAAACTTTAAACAATGATCAAAATGCCCTTATTTCTTTAGTACTCATTCGTAGAGTAAAGATGAAGAAATAATGTAACAGATTTTGTAATAACTAATTTTTAATATCCAATAATAATTTCATAATAAGAAATCAATATAATAAAAATTGAAAATAAAAAAAACTGAAATATATATAATTACTTATAAAATAGATAGAATTTGTGTCTGCTTCAAAAGAGAAATTCAAATATTCATCTTTGTTTCAAAGTTTACATTTTGCGTCAAATGACATAGCGTATGACACACATTGTGCAACATTAAAAGATAAAATAGATGAACGAAATAGATGTAAGATATGTAGCATTTACTTTGCTTCACTGACATTGTTAAAACAGCATCGAATTGTGCACTCCTTAAAAGAAAATCATGGCACAGCTGAATTGAAACCAAAAAGGATTCTTAAACGTCGTAATAAGGAAGTACATGCAATCATTGAAGAGACAAAAGATTTTGAAAATGCCGAATGGATAGATGAGAATGAAGTTCAAGATGTTCGGATGGAACCAGCAGAAGAAGAATTGATACATTTTCCAATAATAAGCATCGAAAAACACCTTGAATGCCTTTGGCAGAATGTATAATAAATTTATTAAAATATGATTTTTTATCTTTAATAAATTTTATTGGGAGTTTTATTTTCTTATTTTAATATTAGGCCCCCAACTTATGATTATGGCACTTTGTCGACCATTTTTATGATAATAAGTTTAACCTATGATTTTTATTTGGAAAAAATATTTGTTACCTTACGTGTGGAGGGGGGTGGGGGTTACAAGGTTTTGTTACGGTCTGCTACAGGGAGGGAGGGGGTGTCTAAAAAATTATTTTTTCGCGTTACATATTATGCGAACAAGCCCTAACCATATTAACATAAACACATTTTTATTTTTAAATAAGTATTTAGATTTAATGATTTTCTTTATTTTAATTTAAACTTTTGTATATTTTTACTTTTTTTAAACTTTCAAATTAAAAAAAGTAATACATTATTTTGGCGAAATGCAATTTTAAATTAACTCCTCATATCCCTTAAAACATTTATCCTTTCTTTATGAATTTTCTTAATTTTCCACGTTTCGATCTAAAATTCTTCCATTTTCATGTATTAGTTTATACCTTCTGTCATGTGTTTTCTCTATCACATTTATACAGTCCTTCATATTTATCTTTACTCTTTATCCCCATTTCCACCTTGACGAGTACTTCATCTCCGATTTCGAAATTTCTTCTGGTTGTTGTTTCTTCTTTTTCCTTTACTTGGTGTAACTTTATATCTTGACTATGCCATCCTTCTCTGTATATTTTCTTACCGAATAAAATTTCAGCTTGGCTTTTCCCTATTGTTTTCTGAAAAGTTGCGTTTATTGTGAATTCTATTTCCGGTAGTAGTTCCTCCCAGTCTGATCCTTTCTTTGTATGTAATGATGCGTTTAAATATTCTCTTATCGTCGGAAATTGTCTTTCTACTATTCCATTCGAGTTATGATGGTACGGACTATAGTAATACATTTTAATGCTTATACTTTTAACCATGTCTTTTATTACCGTCGATTTGAATGTTTTACCACAATCTGTATGAATCTCTTTCGGAGCACAAAACCATAAAATCCATTTTGTCATATTTGTATTTGTTGTGATTCTCCGTACTCATAAACTGAAATTATAAGGCAAATAAAAGGAATTCAAAATTGTATTTTTATTAAAATGGGTTTATTTAAACAAGAAATAATTAATTTCTTTTTTTTGTATAATTGAATTTTATGAAATTAAATTATATCATTACATTTCTCCCTCCTCAGAAACACCATGGGTGGAGATGAAAGCTGGTTTGAGTCGATCAACTGATACTGACGTCCCGTCTTCCATGATGAAGTATTTTGGACATTTCTGCTTTACTTTATGCAGTCCAGAATAGGGGCTTCGAGGGAGGTTTTGGCACGTTTCTTTATATACACGAACTCACAGTCCTCAATTGATTTCGGAATTTTTACGTCGTTCTGAAATATTTGTTTGACTATTTTTCCGCTTTCCGCAATGTTTCTTATGCATCGACACTTCTTCTGGCGAAGTTAGCTCTGTATACTTTTTGGACGGGTGACAATCCGCTGGCGTCCGAGCAATTCCGTAAGCAAAACTCCACCGTTGGCAGTACGCGAATTCATGTTTTTTGTTTTGTAGCGTTGTTACCATAATTGCCGCTTTCATGGTGTGATGAATTCGTTCTATCTTTCCGTTGAATTGTAGGTGGTATGCCGTCATTTGAATGGATTTAATGCCTAATTGTTTGCATAATTCCTGAAATAAAGAACTAGTGAACTGAGTGCCTCTGTCGGTCACTATTTCGGTCGGAATACCGAATCTAGATGTCCAATTTTCGACCAAGGCTCTCTCTACTGTTTCAGCTGTGATGTTCCTAACCGGTATCATCTCAGACCACGAAGTCTGACGATCTATTTAAGTTAATGTAAATGCTTTACCGTTTATAGCGGGAAGCGGTCCCACGATATCCATGTAAATTGCGTTGAATCTGCTCGCTGGTGGAAGTGGCATGATCTTTGATTTCATGTGTGGATAAATTTTTGCTTTCGTACATTCTTGGCATTCCTGATACCCATTCTGAATGTCTTTCGTCATTTTATGCCATGCATGCGATCGAGCGATAAGTTCTCTGGTAAGTTTGATACCTGGATGACCGCCCTGATGGTGCATCTGAAAACCTTCTTTCCGAAGTGACGGTGGTAATATTAATTTATTGTTCTTCATCCATAATTCGTCCGAATCTTTCTTTAACTCTGTTCGTCGTTTGGTTAAAAGGACTTGCATCTGCTTTGTGAGAAATCCATTTGCATGAAGTTGTTTCTGGATAACGCATCGGCCACTGTATTTGTATGACCTGGGCAGTATTCAATGGTACAGTCCAGTTCTGATATGAACTGCAGGTGTCTCCATTGACGATTAGTCAGATTTTTTGGTTGAGTGTGTGAGAGGGGTTGGTGATCTGTATAAATTGTCGTAACTGAAACTTCCAGAAGGAGCCGGAAATGTTTGCAGGCTTTATATATGGTCAGTAGTTCTCGATCGCACGTACTGTAGCGTTTCTATTTCTATTCGCATTCCGATAACTTTCTGCTAAAAAATATAAAGGTTTACCATTTTGTTCGAGTACCACTCCCACTGCTGTTCCGGAAACGTCCGACCGCAGAATGAGTGGTAGAGAATCATGAAATGTGGAGAGTTCCGTGGCCTTCATCAACGCGGATTTAGTTTCGTTAAACGCTTCCTTCACTTTCGAATCCCATTTCAACCGTTCCACTTTCCCTTTTGTTAGTGCATTTAGTGGGCCCATCACTACCGCTGTCCGAGGAATGAATCAATTATAATAGTTTACCATTCCGCAAAACCGTTTGAGTTCTTTGATTGTTTTTGGTTCTGGATACTTCGCTATCGCTTTCACCTTTCCTGGCATCGGTCGAATCCCGTTATCACGGATTGTGCGTCTAATATATTTCACTTTTTTCATGGAAAATCGACATTTTTCTTGATTGACTGATAGATTTGCCCGTTGTAAATCCGAAAAAAATTTCTGCAACGTGGTTGCTGTGTTCTTCCTCCGAGTCTGAGACGATGAGTATGTCATCCAAATATGTCACTACGAACGGATACGGTCGTAGAACGTTGCCTATCGTTCTCTGGAAGGTTGGAGGGGCATTACGAAGATCGAATGGCATGTATAGAAACTCAAACATGCCAAAAGGGTTGCTGACTGCCATTTTTTCGATGTCTATGGGTATCTGAAAATACTCTTTTTCTAAATCAATTGTGGCAAATACTTTATTTTTATTTGTGAATTGTAAAATATGGTCAATTCTGGGAATGGGATAACGGTCCGGAATCGTCTGCTGATTTAACAATCAGTAATCTCCACACACTCTGTATTTTGAGCCTTGTTGAACCATCACTAGTGGTGATGTGATGGCGGATTAGGACGGGCGACATTTTTTTTGTCCGATCATGTCCGTGAACCACTCGTTCGCTTCTTTCAGTTTCGTACCGAAGAGTCGTCTGACTGGTTGACTTCGTGGTAGACCGAATAAATGGATTCTGTGAACGACCGAGTCCGTGTTTTGAGAGTTCGTGTACGATAAATGCTGTTGCTGTCCGAGCTGAATATTGATCAAGCGAATTTTATTTTTGTCGTAATCGACAATGAACCTAAAATGAGATACAAAATTCCTCACCGAAAATAGGTTGATTGACGTCACAGACATGGAAAATCCATTGGTATTCAGTATTTTTGATGCTTACTGTGAGCTCCAGATCTCCTTGGCATTTGATTGTGGAATCGTTAGAAGCATGAAATGTCAACCCACAAGGACATGCGGGCCGGAATTCGCATATCTGGAGACATGAAACCGATGCGCCCGTATCTATCAGAAACTGAACGCCGTTGCTCGAGATAGTTAGTGAATTGATGCATCGCTGAAATGGTACCCCCGCGATGCCTATGTTCGAGGTACCGTCTCGTTTCCCTGAACTGGAAATGTACAAGGAGACCTGTCATCTAATGCCTTGCATTTGCGAGCTTTGTTACCGTATTGCCGATGATAATAACACAGAGTCCCTTGTTTACCGTCAATTTTTCGTTGTAATTGTAGTATTTCTGATTTGATGTGTTCAAGATCCTTTTGTGTTCGGTTCACGATATGATCGAAATATCTGTCGGTGCTTGATCGAATAATAAATCTGCTAATTCGGCCAAATTGTCGATGTCTTTAGCCATGTGGCTAATGACGTGGCAACAAATTTGAGTCGGAAGTGCCTGCAGGAATTCGAACTTAATAATTTCCTGACAGTCAATACTGGTGTCACTGAACGCTTGATGAAGGCGCTGAAGTAGTTCTGACGGTTTTTCGAGTCCGTTTGTTCGAGTCGAATGTCTGGATTAATGTCAGTTACAACTATAAACGTTATATTTCTCTGTTTTTCTTTGATATTTACAAGATATCCACTGATATCTTGCCAATACATTCTAGTGGACTGTTATTTGCACATTATAATTTAATATCCGCTGTTTCCAATTTCACATCCTTTAGTTTGTCAAAAATCTTCTTGCTCATCACGTGCACTCTAGCCCTAGTGTCTAATAGGCAGTCCTGCTTGATATGTTGTATCTTTACCTTTACAATTGGTGTACTTTGCATTTTGTTGTATACGATATTTTCTGCTCTCCATTCTTCAATGGTTAAAATCCTGATTTCTTTCTTAGTATTTTTTTCTTCCACTGGTTTGAATAAACATTTTTCACAATTATCTCCGTATACATATTTTTTTTATAAAATTCCGAACTTTATCGTTCACATTCATTTCTACTTCTTTAATGTTTTCTGTTTCGTCTCTCATTACGTCTATAATATCTGTTATACTACTTTTACTATGAGTACTGATATTATGGGAGTCCTTAATTGACTGACTCCACTTCTGTCGATGCTTTGCCTTTTAGGTGTTCTTCCTCCATTACCAATTCTTCATCAATGTTCGCTAAAAATCATCTATTGTCTTCTCTATATCTATATTGTCGTTGATTGTAGCCCCTTTCTTCATAATTGTTATTCGATGATCTTTGTTGGTTTCTTCTCCAGTTTAATGTGGTGTAATATTCGTTTTCCCGATGACCTCTTTATGGCACCGTGTACATTTGATATTCCGACAGTTTCTTCTTTCATGTCCCTGGTGTCCACAACCATAACATTTGATTTGTATCCTTTCTGTACAGTTTTTTAATATACTCCTCCATTCCACATCCGAAGCATTTCCTAGTTTCGCGTTGTCTATTTGTTACGTTCATGTATTGGTTTCTCTCCCCGTTTCGATTATTAGAATAACTGTTGTTTTCTGTATCCCGAATCTTGTTTGTTTCGGTACAAATCTATTGTTATTTTGAGTCACAGCCTCCTTGTAGCTTCTGAGTCTGTTCTGTGTCTCATTATCTCTCACTAAATTTATCTGATCCTCTATATTTTTAATCTCGTGTATCATCTTGATCTTTTCTTTTATTTGTTCTACTCTTTTTACATTATTCACCCGCACTTCTTTCTTGATATCCCTGTCATTACACCAGTTCAATAATAATGTTTTTCTTTTGCTTTCTTTTGACATGTTATGTTGTATAATTCTTTGAAAATGAAAATTTGTTAAAATAACAAATTTAACCTGTTGTAGGTTTGAACAAGTTTTGCAAATCTTAATTTCTTTTTGATTTATAATGGAAGTTAATTCCAAACCTATCAATTACAACACGTTTTGAAGTCGGACCCACTGATTTACGGTAACAAAGATGCTTATTATGATGATATTATTGTAGATACTTCGAAGGCAACCATAGAGAGATTAATGACAATGCTCGAGAGTTTCGGACTGGAGGCAAAATAAATGGTGACCGAGTGCTGGGACTGTCGGTATCAACGTCATTCGATGGAACTCTTCTATGGAAACGAGACGGAACCATTCCAGAGCTGACGAATTGGTTAACCCGTCGTGGTCTGTTCACGTAGACAGGCCGCCTTGTGGGTCACTATCCCGTGTGTGGTTGTTGGTTACGATCAGCATGCGGCATTTTGAAGTGAACGGCCGGTGGAGTGGTGATTTCTCTCTATAATTGATTGCGGTCCAGGACGTTTCACATTATGGTAGTGAATTGGTTCAGAAGGAGATACAGATGTCTGCGCTGCCATATCTAGTATTTTTTTAATTTGGACTACGGTAACAGGGACAAATTTACCGCAACAAATGGAAGTCGAAGGGATGCCTAGTCACATCAGTCATGTGCATAGGGTACTGCCAGAGGATAAAACTCCGGAGGACGACGAGATCAACGTCAGAAGAGACAGTAATAATAATAATAATAACGTGAGTTTTCTAGACGCAGGCAGCAGCAAACTCGAGAGAGCGGAACATGAAGAATCAGGCGGTGAATCAACATCAGACAGTTAACCTCACAAGACGATCCGCATACCGGTGTGTTACGAAGACTACAATTGCACAGGCGTGGCTGCAGTGGTCGGTTCCAGTACTTCCAGTTGTTCGGACTGTCTCTGTCTTTGTGTCTTAAAGATAGGGGGCCTGTAATATAGCGTTTTAATTCATTTGTTTAAATTGTTGTATTCCGGAAATTAGAGTTTATTTAAAAATAAATATTTGTGAAGCTTCGTTATCTCTTTTTGTTTTAGATTTAACGCCACAAATAATTCACATACTTCAAAAATTTTCTTGTTAATTCAATTATTTAGCCAAAAATTAATCTATTAAATTTTTCTTCTGATTCCATTTTTCAAAATTTAATAAATTTTAAAATGTTAAATTAGTAAAATAATTTTTACATTAAAACTAAAAATTTTTAAAAAAAATTATAGTAAAAATAATTATTTTAATTTTAAAATATTTAATAACCATATTAATAAATTTTAAAACTTTAAATTAATAAAATAATATTTACATTAAAACTAAATTTTTTTACAAAATTTTATCCTGAAACTAATTATTTTAATTTTAAAATATTTAATAACCATATTAAAATAAATATATTTTTTATTTTTAAATAAGTATTTAGATTTAATGATTTTATTTGTTTTTTTATTTTAAACTTTTGTATATATTTACTTTTTTTAACTTTCAAATTAAAAAAGTAATAAATTATTTTGGTGAAATGCAAATTTAAATTAACCCCTCATATAAATAATTACAAATGTTTTAAAATTAAAAAGATATTACGAGGGGTTTCCCAAAAGTTCACGGACTGATAAGTAACAACAAATTCAAAAAAGTTTATTCCAGTTAACAAAATTGAATCGCTATCGAACTTTTCAATATAATCAACATTCAGTTTCGCACACTTTTCCCATCTCTGTGTCAACTTCCTAATACCATTATCGAAGAAAATACGCGGTGTCTCCGCAATCCAAAGCGGGTCTGTCACTTGGGCGGCACCATTGACGGGACTGCTCCTTGGTTTCAGGAAGATAAAACAGGAGCCACGTTTCGTCCACTGTCACAATTCGTGACCAGAACGCCTCACCGAAATCATGAACCAGTTGCAGCAGTTCTTGACAAGCAGACTTTCGATTAGCCTTCTGGTCGTTGTTGAGGAGGCGTGGCACCCACCTGGCAGTCAGTTTCCTCATATGCAGCTCCTCTGACATGATGCGGTGCACCTGACTTTTAGAAACACCTGTAATAGCTACTATCTCACGGATAGTGAGACATCTGTCACCAAGAATGACTTCCTCGATAACTTTCACATTTTCTTGACATCCGGACGTTGTTGGTCGCCCACCGCGTTCATCAATCTCCAATGATTGATGCCCTGCCTGGAATCGTTGCACCCACTGAAAGACAGTCGTTCTTCCCATAGCAGCATCAACAAAGACGCGGTGTAAACGGTGCACAATATCTGCAGTGGGGGTGTCTTCCTTCCAGAGGAAATAGATGATTGCTCGTTGAGATTTCACTGCCTCTTCCATACTAACTACAAGAGAGAAAAATTACAAATAAATACATTTGTATGTCACACACATGCCAACGGGCAGCCAATGAAGGTCACCTCAATTACAATTGGTTGGTTCCCCCCTCATGTCATCGTACACACACCGCGCGTTACAGTCAATCACACATGTGACCACGCCATATTCTCTCAGTCCGTGAACTTTTGGGACACCCATCGTATAAAGAAAAACATAAAAAATTAAAAATGATTACAGTTATAACAATTGATATATTTTAATAAAAGTTTTGAAATAAAAATTTTAAAATAAATAATAACGGATTAAATTTTTTAATATTTCAAGAAACAATTTTTTAAATAAAAGGCTCACTGTAAATTTAAATTAGTTTTAGGATAAAATTTAAAAAAAATTTTTAGTTTTAATTTAAAAATTATTTTATTAATTCAAAGTTTTAAAGTCTATTAAATTTTACAAATTGAAGGAGAAGAAAAATTAAATAGATTGATTTTGCCGAAATAATTGAATTAACATGAAATTTGTGAATTATTGTCACATTAATAAAATTTTTGGTGTTAAATTATGAATATTGATTCTAGTGATAATGAAAGTTGTATCAACGCTATTTACAGGTATTTTTCTCAATTGTTCTCTAAATATTTCAAAAATATTTTCATTTCACAATCCATCCTTTTATTATTACCTAAATAATTCACTACTAACTTTATAAAATATTCTGTTTTATCATTTGGTAAATTCAATTCAATAATTTCTTTAATATTTTTACTTATTTTTCCCGTTAAATCTTTATTCATTTCCATTTCATTGGATTTCCTCTATTCATATATATTCTCGATTTGTCTAACTAATCATCAATCTTATCAGAAACACTTTGAACTTTATTTTCAACCTTACCAATTTTTCATTTCGTTTCGATTTATTTTTGCTTTTGTCTTTTGATGTTGATAGCATCTGTACACTTGGATCCGTTTTATTAAATCTTGCGGACATTCTGTCAAATTTTGTTCTTAATTCATTAAAATCCATTTTCATAGAATCATTTGAACCTTCTTCATCGGACGGCAAACAACTTATATCGGTTTGATTATCTTTAAATTTAATTTTCTTCTTCAAAATTGATGGTGATGGTATTTGCATATATGTATAAAATTATTTGTGTAAATTTATAAATTTTTAAACTCGTTCGCTCTTGCAAATTCAACGATAAAGTCTTCATATAAAATACAGGGGTGGCCATAAGTCGCTTTACCCAGTTTTAATAATAATAAATACAAAATTCTAAATGATTTATAAACAAAAACCAGATAAAATTTTTTGTTTTAATAATTATTTATTTAAAAATTATTTCATTTTGTTCATTGTTGTTGGCAATATTGGCATGGCACGACAATTAACATTTCAGCAACGAATTTGATGTAATTTCTTTGATGGAACGGTCAATTCTCAGCTATATCTCGACATGCTGCGTGATTTTGCCGTATCTCAGCTTGACACAGATAACAACGTTTGGATGCAAGACGGTGCTCACCCTCATTATGGTAGAAATGTACGCGACTTTTTGGATAACACTTTTGAGATGTGGATCGGCAGGAGAGGAAGCACTGAATGGCCTCCACGATCACCGGACCTGACACCTTGTGATTATTCAATGTGGGGTATCCTGAAGGAACGCGTTTACTCGCAAAATGTTCTAACCATATCCAAGTTGAAGGAAAGAATTACTACAGAATTTGCAGCCTTGAACAACCATAAAGACTTGTGCCGACGAATCTGTCTCTCTGTTCAGAGAAGAATCCAGTTGTGTATTAAATCTGAAGAACAACACTTTGAAGATAAGATTTAATTGTTTTCAAGTTTTTGTTTTGAAATTATTATTGTACGCTGATTAAATAAAAGTTGTATCATTTAGAATTTTGTGTTTATTATTATTAAAACTTGGTAAAGCGACTTATGGCCACCCCTATATATCTCCTCGAGTTAATGCTTGGCCAACGAAGGTGCACACAGGTTCATACAAATTCAACAAGGTTGTAATAATCCAGTATAAATTGCATATCCAAAACACAATTGATGCATGTGCCGTTTAAACCGTTAAGAGAGGCAACGCAACTTTGCAAACTTGGAGCTGGATGATTGGCAGTCAACAAACCGACACCAGAAAAGAGTTCGCACTGTGACATCAAATTCAGAGGACCTGTGATCGGATTCACTTTCGGAGACTAAATCCTCAAATCATTTGCTGTGAAGGAAGTCGAAATAATGTCTGGAGATCTTCTAAAGGGTGTAACACCGAGATATTTATCATGAATGGTTTTAAAAAAATATTCATAACACGAATTGAATCAAAATTGTTATTTTTTTTAAAAAAAATTTAAGATCATTGACGACTTACACAATCAAATTAAATTTCGCAAAACTTTTTTTATTAACATTAATCGATTTAAAAAAATCGACACATCTAACAAAAAACACTACCGTTCGAAATCCAAATAACAATTTTTACACACATAACAGTTTGAACGAATGATATTGGTGTTAGGTCTGATCCGATCAGAAAAAAATTAATAATCAATAAAATCGTTAATCAACACCATAGCAAGGGATCAAGGTTACCATGGTAATGGAAAATGTATATTACAAATAATATTTTTGAATACACACTTATCCTTCAGCACCTGAGGTTATATTCTTTTTCGCAACAACTCTTCCATGATCACGTAATTACTTCGCCCCTGAAACCTTTCTACCGCTTCTATCACCCTCATTTCGAAAACTAAAACATTTCATTTTCTTTCTGGTCTTCATTACTTAACGCTTCAATTTATTTTTTAACTGAGCTCTTCTTGGCAAATGTCTTCGTAAACCACTGCTTGACCTCCTCATTGGACAGCGCTTTCCTATCTGCTTTGAAATCTTTCCGCAGAGTATTCTAATTTTCTTGTTGATGGTATCAGTCAATGTTTTAGAAAAGTATAATTTGGGCACGGATTGAATGATTTTACTCCGTTTTGTGAGTGATTTTCTTGCTTAGCGTGGTCGCAAATTTAAATATTCGAATCCATTGAAATTAAAAGTTGAATAATAATTCAAATGTATTATTTATAACACAATCATCTAATTTAAAAAAAACAATTGTAATCATATTCATACAATTAATATTCACATAACTAATGCCATCATCAAAGCCCCTGTATAAAAGGCGATAATTATTTCAGTTTTTGTTGTTTATTGAACCTATTAAGAACATTAATTGAGTTTCCTTTACATTTATTATTATCACAATTTAAATTGTCACTACAACAATTCTCCGTAAAACTTGCGTAGGTTGTCATCGTTTTTGATTGATAATCTTTAATAATATTCTTTAACGTCTTATTATTCAAACAAATTTAAAATACAATTTAATCATTACAAAAATAATTTATACTTTAAATTATAATTTAATTATTACAAAAATTAATTATAAAACAAATTTAAAATAATTTTTGTTTATTTTAAGAAATTATTATTAAAATATTATTTATGAAATATTAGTTTAATTTTAAAGTGATTATTTAACTTTTAATAATTGATTAAACAACTCGACGTTTTAAAATATTTAAAATATCAATCTACCATCTGGGAGGGAGAAACACAATCCTAAAACAACATACCAAACAACACACAATAAACACCATTCAAAAATATTCCTCACAGAACCCACACCAATATTGTGTTTATTATTTTTTCAGAGAATGTGTTCTTCAATAATGGCGTTCACAGTAAATGAAGAAAATAAAAAATAATGGAAAAATGGATCTTCACTTAAAGTACATTTCGAAAACAAAATGTCTGCTAAAGGTGTTTTAATGCAACTAAATGTTTTATACTTATTTTTTTGTATAAAATAAAATATTATTAAATATGACATCCAACATTGAATTTTATATTGATGTTTATTAACATTTAATGTTTATTAAGTATTGTTGGAAGAATGTTTCTTTTCTCTGGCTGTCGCTTATTTGTCCAGATATTTTTAGAAGTGACGTACCTTCTATAATTATACTCTGAAGTTGTATGTATATATACGTTTATACAGTGACTTCTGTTTTTGATTTTACTAATTAAATTTAAAGTCAAAGAAGATTTATCTTAAATCCGATAATTTGAAAGTGGTACAATAATTTTGAAAGTAAATCTATTATTAATAAAAACTATTTTTTTCAGGAATATTGTATTATTATGGATATCGAAAATACTTCCGAGATGCGTAAACTTGTGAAACAATATTCCATTGGCAATGTGCAGGATCGTGCTCTAAATCAAGGAATCGAAAAAAGGAAACGCAAACATGAGCCAATTCTTTGCTATGAAGAGGAAATACAAAGGAAAATACTAAAATCTTTACATCCCGAATGAAGAATAATTATTTTATTTACATGAGACATTTCGTCATAAAAACAGATTGTTTTCCTAGAAACACTAGCTAGAAGGATCCTGTAAATTGAAAAATTGTTTCTGAATAAATATGAATATCGACTTTGTTTTCACTACCGTATTATTCCAAGGATTTGATTCCGTCCTTTTGGATCAAAAATTTTGGAAGAAATTGTTTTCATCTGAAATTTGAAGCAAAATTAACAGAAAGCTCTTATACAATATAGTAATCATTAAACCCAGCATGATTGGTGTCAAGGTTATTGTACGTATCACATTTTCAAATCTAAATGGAACTTCTATTACGCCATCATCATTACCATCCTGCTGCAAGTGCCATATATTGACATTGATTATACAGCACCTTTTTTAGGATTTGATAACAATCTCTTTTACACCTTTCCAAGTATTGATGATCGAGTTGCAGACTTCTCTAATTACAGACTTCGTCGTTCTTCCTGTTGGTGTCAGGTCTGTAAGAGTCTGCCTCTTGAACCCACCCATTCAATTCCTTTTCCTTGGGCCTTTAAAAGGTTTTTATTTATGCTGGCATCCAGAGGATGAAGTTGGATTGTAAGATCATCATATATAACTACCAGCTTCATAGTTGAAGCATCTGTCAATTTATTTGTATCATCTTTTAGGTGACTTTAAAGTTATCCAAAACCAAAAGAGTAGGTTTCCTCTGTATTTTTTCGAGCCGCTTGTTCCATATCTTGTTCATCCAGCCTTTTTCCTGAACATGAGCAATCACTCAAGCTGGCATCTTTTTATTTTACAAGGTTGCTCTTTTAATCTAATTTAATATTAAGCTAATTTAGTGCGTGTTCTCATACTCATATCCTCTCTCATCATGACTCTGAAACACCATTTTGGTGTGCCCTTAAAATTTATTGTCACTTCGGTCTCTTCCTCATTCTGTCACATCTGCTTTGCAATTCTCTTAGCCTGATCAATAATCATCTTTGTTGATAGTACAGATACTCTGGTCAGTCATCGATCTTTTCCTCCAAACTTGGCCATTTTGTACCTGTCCTCGAGTAGCCCTCTTCGTCCTTGGAATCTTGATAAGCTGCTCTTTTTCTTTCTCCACGGTTAAATAATGCAGGAAGTTGGAGGATGTCAAAAGGATCGTTCTGTTGTTTTATTTTCGTTTTCTTTTGTGAATTTTACAACTTTTAACTTGAAATTATCAGAATATGCATATCTTTTATTGTCAGCCATTTTTTTCAACCAATTTTCATTAAACAAAAATATTCTAATTTTTACAAATAATATCTGTTGATTATTTTATTGATTATTATTATGGGATAACGAATATGAAAACCATTTAATTCCCTTTTATTGTAGCGCTATTTTTGAAGATCCTATCATTTTTGGGTCAAATGTTTTGGGGAAAAACGTCTTATATGCGGGAAATAGTGTATTTTAATTGGGTTATTTAATTAAAACATTTAATACATTAATTGAAATTAAATGGTTGATTCACTAGAAAACAATTAATGAACAATCATTTTGAGAATAAATGCGAAATAAGTTAAGTATTTAATGAAGCAACTTGTATCATTAAAATATTTTCTTACATGTATCAGACAAGAACCATTCAATCATATAATTATATATTTACCAACAACGTCATTCTAAAAATAAAATGAAAAAAACAATAAAGCTGGTATAAGTGCAGCCATCAGGATTAGTCGTATACCTTGGTACCCCTGTATATATAAATTATTTTCACCCAAGATATTCAACGTTCAAAACTAGAACATAACGAATCTGATTATTTTTGAGTAAAAATATTTCCGATATCTGGTTTTTCAATAATTTAATTATTTTTATTTGTATTTTTTAAACAATTATATACAGTATAACCTCTAAAATTGGCCAACTTCCCGTTTTAGCCACTTTTAGAAACAATCTTTTAAAAATCAATAGAAACCCTCTATATTTGGTCAAATTCTGCTTTTGGAAAAAAATAAGATTTTAAATCAGATATTCAAGATCATATGGATGACGATGATTTTTTATGATTTGTCACGACCCACTTGTTCGTAGCAATTTTGAGCGCTCAGAGCCCCCAGTGACTATTAAGGGTCAGTCACAACCCGATTTCAGTTTATATTATTCGTATGCTACTTTTTAATACTCATTGATGCACTATAGTTATTTATGGGTCGGACGCCTCTTCTCCCTCGACATCTGCCTGGTAGTGCCGAGTTTGAAGGGCCTGCGGGTTCGGTTAAAGATAGGATGGGCTATGGGCCCCCCCACATAGCGGAGTGTCGCTCGGGGATGATTTATATACGGTATTCAGAGCCGTCATCTGTCTGTCTTATAAAACTTATTGCACTATTATGTATGTGTTTTATTAAACTTGCGGCATTGTTGAGCTGTTTCCGTGGCTTATGGCACTGTTATGTTCTGTAAACTTGTGGCAATGTATCATCTCTCGAGCCGCCAATTATCAGTAAAAGAACCTGACATCAGCAATGTAAAAATTATTTCTTTCGCTGTATATCGACCGGCAGTTTCCTCTAATTCCTTTTACAAATTATTGATGTCCGTTCTATAGCATTTCTATAATTCCTCTTACTATTATACTAAGCGGCTATATTTAGAGTAATTGTAACTTTTACACTTATCTCAATTCTAATGGACACATTAGGTTGGTCGAACTATATTCATCGGATTAAGTTATCAAAATCTGAACTATTAGTAATAGAAAACCAATTTGTCGGCAATTGTCATCACAATAAGAAAAATAAAACTATCAAATTCGCGTTTATGTCGATTGTATTCCTATTAGATATCAGGTAACACAGTTATTTGGTTCATATAATCACATTTAATCAAATAATAAACATTTTCCCTTGTGTCTAAGTTATTAGTGTGGTATATAAAGATTTTCATTTAAATTATCACTATTAGCCTCATTACGAAATACAATTTGCTAAATTAAGTTTTAATTCTCAAAGAAAGTGAAATTGAGACATTCCTTTATAACTCTGTTATTTATTTTCTTTTTATATTCCCTAAAATTCTCGTGTTAGATTATGTTAATCAGCAGCGGAATAATAAAAGTAAATAAAATAAACATAAATAATGTAAAAAAAATATATTTGTTTAAGTCTACTAAAAATTTCCTTTGCGGCTAGGAGACCGTTTAAATTGTTATCAATATTTTCGGATAAGTTCAATTTTTTGATCGGCTCTTAAATTGACCGATAGAAGCAATGTCGCGGCTCCATACTAGCGCAAATTGACCTCGCTTGTTCGGCTCTAATGAACGTTTCGAGCGATATCGACCTCACGTCGATAATTACCGGGGTCGAGTGATCCCCCTCGACGTCCATCGGCTCGTTCGGCGGCAAATTAGTTCGGGGCATCCGAATAAAGGATGGCGGCGGCGACGACGGGTGTTAGCTACCTCTAAGTGTAAAAGGTAAGAAAATTCTGCAACTCAGTCGACTATGTAATGGTAATAATGATAATCAAAATTTATAAATCATTTAAAATATTTATATTTAAATTAATAAACAAAATAGAAAAAAAATGAAATTTCCTTTACATTGATGATTAGCTTTCGGTCCTTTCGTGAAATTGGTTCCGGAGAAATGCTCGTCACGTTGGTTTAGTCCTCTATAACTCAGAATCGTACGTTCTAAAATGTTTGTTTGTAATTGTTACTGTTGTTTATTTTTCTTATTGTCTTGTCGATTCTTGTCTCAAAGCTGTTTATTTTATAATGATAGGAGAACACACAGACTCCGGACTCCGCCAATAGCTGGATCGGTCTGGTTTTTTCAGATCTTCAATTGGATGGCTGGGTATGTATGTCGTTTAAATTTTTGAAAATTTTAACATTTTTATT